>CAWWDY010000687.1:0-20793 GCA_963942605.1 Poecilus cupreus | reverse complement strand
GGCAAACATAAGCCATTACACACGACATATACATGAATATGACAGTTTAAATACTTAAAAACGGTGTTTTGTATGCATTTGCATGCTTAAAACAGCATTTTTATCTTGCTTTCACCAACATTAGCTATTATACACGACAGAAACATGAATATGACAGTTTAAATACTTGAAAACGGTGTTTTGTATGCTTTTGCATGCTTAAAACTGCATTTTTATATTGCTTTCACAAACATTAGCTATTATACATAACAGAAACATGAATATGACAGTTTAAATAATTAATAACAGCATTTTGTATGTTTTTGCAAGCTGAAAACAGCTATTTTATCTTGATTTTGCAAACATAAGCTACTACACACGACATATACATGAATATGACAGTTTAAATACTTGAAAACGGTGTTTTGTATGCTTTTGCATGCTTAAAACAGCATTTTTATCTTGTTTTCACCAACATTAGCTATTATATACGACAGAAACATGAATATGACAGTTTAAATACTTGAAAACAGCATTTTGTATGTTTTTGCAAGCTGAAAACAGCTATTTTATCTTGATTTTGCAAACATAAGCCATTACACACGACATATACATGAATATGACAGTTAAAATACTTGAAAACGGTGTTTTGTATGCTTTTGCATACTTAAAACAGCATTTTTATCTTGCTTTCACCAACATTAGCTATTATACACTACAGAAACATGAATATGACAGTTTAAATACTTGAAAACAGCATTTTGTATGTTTTTGCAAGCTGAAAACCGCTTTTTTATTTTGATTTTGCAAACATAAGCCATTACACACGACATATACATGAATAAGACAGTTTAAATACTTGAAAACGGTGTTTTGTATGCTTTTGCATGCTTAAAACAGTATTTTTATCTTGCTTTCACCAACATTAGCTATTATACACGACAGAAACATGAATATGACAGTTTAAATACTTGAAAACGGTGTTTTGTTTGCTTTTGCATGCTTAAAACAGCATTTTTATCTTGCTTTAACCAACATTTGCTATTATACACGACAGAAACATGAAAATGACAGATTAAATACTTAAAAACAGCATTTTGTATGTTTTTGCAAGCTGAAAACAGCTATTTTATCTTGATTTTGCAAACATAAGCCATTACACACGACATATACATGAATATGACAGTTTAAATACTTGAACGCGGTGTTTTGTATGCTTTTGCATGCTTAAAACAGCACTTTTATCTTGCTTTCACCAACATTAGCTATTATACACGACAGAAACATGAATATGACAGATTAACTATTTAAAAACAGCATTTTGTATGCTTTTGCACGCTTAAAACAGCTATTTTATCTTGATTTTGCGAACATAAGCCATTACACACGACATATACATAAATATGACAGTTTAAATACTTAAAAACAGTGTTTTGTATGCTTTTGCATGCTTAAAACAGCATTTTTACCTTGCTTTTACCAACATTAGCTATTATACACGACAGAAACATGAAAATAACAGTTTAAATACTTGAAAACAGCATTTTGCATGTTTTTGCAAGCTGAAAACAGCTATTTTATCTTGATTTTGCAAACATAAGCCATTACACACGACATATACATAAATATGACAGTTTAAATACTTGAAAACGGTGTTTTGTATGATTTTGCATGCTTAAAACAGCATTTTTATCCTGCTTTCACCAACATTAGCTATTATACACGACAGAAACATGAATATGACAGTTTAAATACTTGAAAACGGCGTTTTGTATGCTTTTGCACGCTTAAAACAGCATTTTTATCTTGCTTTCACCAACATTAGCTATTATACACGACAGAAACATAAATATGACAGTTTAGATACTTGAAAACGGTGTTTTGTATGCTTTTGCATGCTTAAAACAGCATTTTTATCTTGCCTTCACCAACATTAGCTATTATACACGACAGAAACATGAATATGACAGTTTAAATACTTGAAAGCAGCATTTTGTATGTTTTTGCAAGCTGAAAACAGCTATTTTATCTTGATTTTGCAAACATAAGGCATTACACACGACATATACATGAATATGACAGTTTAAATACCTGAAAACGGTGTTTTGTATGCTTTTGCACGCTTAAAACAGCATTTTTATCTTGCTTTCATCAACATTAGCTATTATACATGACAGAAATATGAATATGACAGTTTAAATAATGAAAACGGTGTTTTGTACGCTTTTGCATGCTTAAAACAGCATTTTTATCTTGCTTTCACCAACATTAGCTATTATAAACGACAGAAACATGAATATGACAGTTTAAATACTTGAAAACGGTGTTTTATTTGCTTTTGCAAGCTTAAAACAGCATTTTTATCTTGCTTTCACCAACATTAGCTATTATACACGACAGAAACATGAATATGACAGTTTAAATACTTGAAAACAGCATTAAGAATGTTTTTGAAAGCTGATAACATCTATTTTATCTCGATTTTGCAAACATAAGCCATTACACACGACATATACAAGAATATGACAGTTTAAATACTTGAAAACGGTGTTTTGATTGCTTTTGCATGCTTAAAACTGCATTTTTATCTTGCTTTCACCAACATTAGCTATTATACACGACAGAAACATAAATATGACAGTTTAAGTACTTGAAAACGGTGTTTTGTATGCTTTTGCATGCTTAAAATAGCATTTTCATCTTGCTTTCACCAACATTAGCAATTATACTCAACAGAAACATGAATATGACGGTTTAAATACTTGAAAACAGCATTTTGGATGTTTTTGCAAGCTGAAATCAGCTATTTTATCTTGATTTTGCAAACATAAGGCATTACACACGACATATACATGAATATGACAGTTTAAATACTGGAAAACGGTGTTTTGTATGCTTTTGCATGCTTAAAACAGCATTTTTATCTTGGTTTCACCAACATTAGCTACTATACACGACAGAAACATGAATATGACAGTTTAAATACTAGAAAACGGTGTTTTGTTTGCTTTTGCATGCTTAAAACAGCATTTTTAACTTGCTTTCACCACCATTTGCTATTATACACGACAGAAACATGAATATGACAGATTAAATATTTAAAAACAGCATTTTGTATGTTTTTACAAGCTGAAAACAGCTATTTTATCTTGATTTTGCAAACATAAGCCATTACACATGACATATACATGAATATGACAGTTTAAATACATGAAAACGGTGTTTTGTATGCTTTTGCATGCTTAAAACAGCATTTTTATCTTGCTTTCACCAACATTAGCTATTATACACGACAAAAACATGAATATGACAGTTTAAATACTTGAAAACGGTGTTTTGTATGCTTTTGCATGCTTAAAACAGCATTTTTATCTTGCTTTCACCAACATTAGCTATTATACACGACAGGAACATAAATATGACAGTTTAAATACTTAAAAACGGTGTTCTGTGTGCTTTTGCATGCTTAAAACAGCATTTTTATCTTGATTTTGCAAACATAAGCCATTACACATGACATATACATGAAAATGACAGTTTAAATACTTGAAAATGGTGTTTTGTATGCTTTTGCATGCTTAAAGCAGCATTTTTATCTTGCTTTTATCAACATTAGCTATCATACACGACAGAAACATGAATATGACAGTTTAAATACTTGAAAACGGTGTTTTGTATGCTTTTGCATGCTTAAAACAGCATTTTAATCTTGCTTTCACCAACATTAGCTATTATACACGACAGAAACATGAATATGATAGTTTAAATACTTGAAAACGGTGTTTTGTTTGATTTTGCATGCTTAAAACAGCATTTTTATTTTGCTTTCACCAACATTAGATATTATACACGACAGAAACATGAATAAGACAGTTTAAATACATGTAAGTTTGCCGCTATTCTCACCAAACTTAACCTCCTGTGCGACTCATAATTTTAACGAGCCGCCACTGGAGTCTGAGCCAAGTCAAACCGTCTTGACCACTGCTGCCACGCCTCGTCCGGAGTGGAGTCAGTCAGCGACAAGCTCTCAAGACATTCGCTTGTAATACGAACTACGAACGATCTAGATTATCTTATCATTTATTATATTCTAATTGTTATTGGATCATAGATCCCTAAGCCGACATAATTGTTGATCCAGGTAATTAACTACTGAATGTTACTTTAATTATAATGTTACAGTTTTGTTAATCTTTCGTTATTAATTACATTTCTTAACTACATCAACTTGTGTCTGAATTATTTAACATCATTCCTATCAACCATAGTTTCAAATTAGAATAAAGTTTGAAACTTACATACACAACAGAAACATGAATATGACAGTTTAAATACTTGAAAACAGCATTATGTATGTTTTTGCAAGCTGAAAACAGCTATTTTATCTTGATTTTGCAAACATAAGCCATTACACACGACATATACATGAATATGACAGTTTAAATACTTGAAAACTGTGTTTTGTATGCTTTTGCATGCTTAAAACATCATTTTTATCTTGCTTTCACCAACAGTAGCTATTATACACGACAGAAACATGAATATGACAGTTTAAATACTTGAAAACAGCATTTTGTATGTTTTTGCAAGCTGAAAACAGCTATTTTATCTTGATTTTGCAAACATAAGCCATTACATACGACATATACATAAATATGACAGTTTAAATACTTGAAAACAGCATTTTGTAAGTTTTTGCAAACTAAAAACAGCTATTTTATCTTGATTTTGCAAACATAAGCCATTACACACGACATATACAGGAATATGACAGTTTAAATACTTGAAAACTGTGTTTTGGATGCTTTTGCATGCTTAAAACATCATTTTTATCTTGCTTTCACCAACATTAGCTATTATACTTGACAGAAACATGAATGTGACAGTTTAAATACTTGAAAACGGTGTTTTGATTGCTTTTGCATGCTTAAAACAGCATTTTTATCTTGCTTTCACCAACATTACCTATTATACACGACAGAAACATGAATATGACAGTTAAAATACTTGAAAACAGCATTTTGTATGTTTTTTCAAGCTGAAAACAGCTATTTTATCATGATTTTGCAAACATAAGCCATTACACACGACATATACATGAATATGACAGTTTAAATACTTGAAAACTGTGTTTTGTATGCTTTTGCATGCTTAAAACAGCATTTTTATCTTGCTTTCACCAACATTAGCTATTATACACGACAGAAACATGAATATGACAGTTTAAATACTTGAAAACGGTGTTTTGTTTGCTTTTGCATGCTTAAAACAGCATTTTTATCTTGCTTTAACCAACATTTGCTATTATACACGACAGAAACATGAAAATGACAGATTAAATACTTAAAAACAGCATTTTGTATGTTTTTGCAAGCTGAAAACAGCTATTTTATCTTGATTTTGCAAACATAAGCCATTACACACGACATATACATGAATATGACAGTTTAAATACTTGAACGCGGTGTTTTGTATGCTTTTGCATGCATAAAACAGCATTTTTATCTTGCTTTCACCAACATTAGCTATTATACACGACAGAAACATGAATATGACAGATTAACTATTTAAAAACAGCATTTTGTATGCTTTTGCACGCTTAAAACAGCTATTTTATCTTGATTTTGCGAACATAAGCCATTACACACGACATATACATAAATATGACAGTTTAAATACTTAAAAACGGTGTTTTGTATGCTTTTGCATGCTTAAAACAGCATTTTTACCTTGCTTTTACCAACATTAGCTATTATACACGACAGAAACATGAAAATAACAGTTTAAATACTTGAAAACAGCATTTTGTATGTTTTTGCAAGCTGAAAACAGCTATTTTATCTTGATTTTGCAAACATAAGCCATTACACACGACATATACATAAATATGACAGTTTAAATACTTGAAAACGGTGTTTTGTATGATTTTGCATGCTTAAAACAGCATTTTTATCTTGCTTTCACCAACATTAGCTATTATACACGACAGAAACATGAATATGACAGTTTAAATACTTGAAAACGGCGTTTTGTATGCTTTTGCACGCTTAAAACAGCATTTTTATCTTGCTTTCACCAACATTAGCTATTATACACGACAGAAACATAAATATGACAGTTTAAATACTTGCAAACGGTGTTTTTTTGCTTTTGCATGCTTAAAACAGCATTTTTATTTTGCCTTCACCAACATTAGCTATTATACACGACAGAAACATGAATATGACAGTTTAAATACTTGAAAGCAGCATTTTGTATGTTTTTGCAAGCTGAAAACAGCTATTTTATCTTGATTTTGCAAACATAAGGCATTACACACGACATATACATGAATATGACAGTTTAAATACTTGAAAACGGTGTTTTGTATGCTTTTGCACGCTTAAAACAGCATTTTTATCTTGCTTTCATCAACATTAGCTATTATACATGACAGAAATATGAATATGACAGTTTAAATAATGAAAACGGTGTTTTGTACGCTTTTGCATGCATAAAACAGCTTTTTTTTCTTGCTTTCACCAACATTAGCTATTATAAACGACAGAAACATGAATATGACAGTTTAAATACTTGAAAACGGTGTTTTATTTGCTTTTGCAAGCTTAAAACAGCATTTTTATCTTGCTTTCACCAACATTAGCTATTATACACGACATATACATGAATATGACAGTTTAAATACTTGAAAACGGTGTTTTGTATGCTTTTGCATGCTTAAAACTGCATTTTTATCTTGCTTTCACCTACATTTGCTATAATACACGACAGAAACAAGAATATGACAGTTTAAATACTTGAAAACGGTGTTTTGTTTGCTTTTGCATGCTTAAAACAGCATTTTTATCTTGCTTTCACCAACATTAGCTATTATACACGACAGAAACATGAATATGACAGTTTAAATACATAAAAACGGTGTTTTGTATGCTTTTGCATGCTTAAAACAGCATTTTTATCTTGCTTTCGCCAACAATTGCTATTATACACGACAGAAACATAAATATGACAGTTTAAATACTTGAAAACGGTGTTTTGTTTGCTTTTGCATGCATAAAACAGCATTTTTATCTTGCTTTCACCAACATTAGCTACTATACACGACAGAAACATGAATATGACAGTTAAATACTTGAAAACAGCATTTTGTATGTTTTTGCAAGCTGAAAACAGCTCTTTTATTTTGATTTTGCAAACATAAGCCATTACACACGACATATACATGAATATGACAGTTTAAATACTGGAAAACGGTGTTTTGTATGCTTTTGCATGCTTAAAACAGCATTTTTATCTTGCTTTCACCAACATTAGCTACTATACACGACAGAAACATGAATATGACAGTTTAAATACTAGAAAACGGTGTTTTGTTTGCTTTTGCATGCTTAAAACAGCATTTTTAACTTGCTTTCACCACCATTTTCTATTATACACGACAGAAACATGAATATGACAGATTAAATATTTAAAAACGGCATTTTGTATGTTTTTACAAGCTGAAAACTGCTATTTTATCTTGATTTTGCAAACATAAGCCATTACACATGACATATACATGAATATGACAGTTTAAATACTTGAAAACGGTGTTTTGTATGCTTTTGCATGCTTAAAACAGCATTTTTATCTTGCTTTCACCAACATTAGCTATTATACACGACAAAAACATGAATATGACAGTTTAAATACTTGAAAACGGTGTTTTGTATGCTTTTGCATGCTTAAAACAGCATTTTTATCTTGCTTTCACCAACATTAGCTATTATACACGACAGGAACATAAATATGACAGTTTAAATACTTAAAAACGGTGTTCTGTATGCTTTTGCATGCTTAAAACAGCATTTTTATCTTGATTTTGCAAACATAAGCCATTACACATGACATATACATGAAAATGACAGTTTAAATACTTGAAAATGGTGTTTTGTATGCTTTTGCATGCTTAAAGCAGCATTTTTATCTTGCTTTTACCAACATTAGCTATCATACACGACAGAAACATGAATATTTATTTTATTGACAACCACTCTACAGGATACAAAGTATCCCAATTACAGAGGGTTGGAATCACCATACAAAATAAAGATTTACATTACGAGTAGTACGAATTAGAATATATACATATATAATTAATTAAACAAAACTATTTAGAGAAAAAATCATACATTATATGTTTAAAATGGTAATATGAATAACTGAAAATGTCAAGTTCAACATCACACTCACAACTGTTGAAAATGGAACATAGACGTCTAATAGGGGCTCTTTGTTCATAGTTAGTTTTAATAAGACATGTATTAAAAGTAACTTTCTGTTTGCACGTTCTAGACGATCGAGGAACATAAAAATTTAAATTGGCCAGGCTCGTAGTATCATCAATAGAATTGTGGACCAGTTTATATAAATAAAGACAGGAAACAAATTTACGTCTATTACCTAGAGACATTATATTAAATTCCATTAAAGATTTAGAATAACTATAAGTCATGAAGTTAAACGAAGGACAGAATGTACGAGCACAGAATCTAACGAATTTTTTCTGAATTCGTTCAATTTCATTACTATGATTATTACATAACGGATTCCACACAATAAGACAATATTCAAGACCAGGCCTAACAAAAGAATAATATAAAGATTTGAGTGTAGATATATTATAAAAGTGTTGAGAATTTCTAATTATAAAACCCAAATTTCTGTAGGACCTTTGTACAATATAATTGATGTGTGGTGTGAACAGCAATTTAGGGTCAAATATTATACCCAAATCTTTAAATTGAACAACTCTTTCAAGTCTAGTGCCACACATATGATACACATAGTTAGTCGGATTATTTTTCCTTGAATATGTCATAACTTTACATTTATTAATGTTAAAAAATAGTTTCGAGGAAGAAGACCAAATCATCAGATTATCAATATCAGCCTGAAGATTCTCGTAGTCGGTATATGAATTGATAACGTTAAAAAATTTCAAGTCATCAGCGTACAACAATGGATGGGAAAAATGAATGTAACTATTAATATCATTAATAAATAAAATAAAGAGTAAAGGGCCTAGATTCGAACCCTGAGGAACACCTGAGGAAGGTATAAAATAGTTAGATTTGTAATTATTGAAGCTAACACACTGCTGACGATTACTAATGTAAGACTGCATAAGAATAATTAAATCCGGGGAAAAATTGAATTGATGACGTAATTTATACAACAAAATATCGTGGTTGACAGTATCAAAAGCTTTAGCCAAATCAGTATAAATAACATCAACTTGTGTATTATTATTCAAAGCATTAATAGTAAACTCAGTAAAGTTACTTAGATTTGTTGAAGTTGACCTTCCCTGCAAGAAACCATGCTGATACGGCGATAATGCACGACTAACACTGGAATAAATATACCTATACAAAATTTTTTCAAAACATTTTGAAATATTCGACAAAATGGATATAGGCCGATAGTTGGATATACTAGAAGGATCACCAGATTTGAGGATAGGGCTAATTAAGGAATTTTTAAGGATATCGGGAAAGGTACGCGTAGTTATGGATAAATTAAATAAAATAAACAAAGGTTTAATAAAGATATCACTGCACCCTTTAATAATGTAAGCTGGTAAATTATCAGGTCCAGGAGTACAAGATGGTTTAAGAGTATTGATTGCTAATTTAATATCGTCCTCACTAATTTCAGTAATCGAAAGTTGATCAAGGGTTATTGATTCACAAGAGATTCCACTTAAATCTGTGTTAGCAGAAGCAGAAAAAACAGAATTAAAATAATCTGCAAAGCCTTGAACAATAGATGGAGTATCGTGAAACTGAGTGTCATTTAAATGCATGTCACCGGGTATGCGAGATGATTTTTTCTTGTTATTTATAAAAGACCAAAATTTTCTTGGATCACTAGCGATATTAAGTTCGGTGTTAAGCAGAAAATTTTTATAGGCGTTTTTCAAATCAGTTTTTATCTTAGATCTCAAAGTTTTAAATGAAGCATAATAAATTTCATCTTTGTTCTTCTTATAAAGTTTATGATATTTATCTTTAAGTCTAATATCTGAAATAATCTGCTTTGTAAACCAGGGAGGATAACTTGATTTTTTTATTTTTGTTTTTGGAACACAATTGCGAAAAACGTTGTCAAGGATATCATAAAATTTAGTAAAGGCATCATTAACATTAGAATAAGTATGAAGAGTATCCCAGTCAACGTTGTTAAGTAAATTGTAAAGGACTAGAAAATTAGCACGTCGAAAATTATAGGTGAGCTCAGTGCCGAGGGACGCATTGTTCTGAAATTGTGGATTGATCTCGAGTAATATGGAAAGAGAGGGATGGTATCTATCTTCAGGAACAATCGGAACAGAGTGAGTAACAGTGCACTTTTTGTTTGACAGGACAATGTCTAGTAAACGGGAATCAATATTCAGGACATTATTAAATTGGGTAGCATTGAGGAAATTAGTAAAATTGTCGAATCTGGTAATACAATTATTTTTGTATCCTGAAGTATAAAAATCAGTGAGTTTACTAATATTCATGTCAGCCAAGATAATAAATTCAGAATTAATGAAAGAGGAACAAGATTCAAGACAATCATAAATCATTTCATGTTGTTCTAAGGATATGGGAGGAGGTGAATATATCACAACCACAGTTAAAAATTTGTTGGAATTCAAATGTACCCTTACACAAACAATGTCAGCAAGTAAATGAGAATTTTTGTTCAATTTTACCAATGTTGATTTATATTTATTGCTTATGGCGCACAATACACCACCGCCACGAGATTTGCCTAATCTGATGTTATCTCGATCTTCACGGTAAACAGTATATTTATTACAATCAATGAACTCATTGTTGTAGACTGAATCATTGAGCCAAGTTTCAGTAAATGCTATTACATCAAAATTCATAGACATGATATTATTGTAAATCTCAACAAGTTTAGTATTCATTCCCCGAACATTTTGGTAAAATAATTCCATCCTTAAATACTACAAGAACAAAAATAAAGACAAAAAATAAATCAATGAGTCAAACAGAAGTAGTGTGACGTAGATCAGTGGAATAGTTATAACAAGAAACAAATTAATTAAAGTTCAACGACCTTTCAATTAAGAATATAACCATACAAAACTTGTAAATTTAAATTTACAGAAAAAATAGAAATATAAAATTAAATTTAAATGTAGACAGAAGCTGCTCCATTCATATGAAATTATAACATATATAAAAACAAAGACCAGGTTAAGTAATGATAAACTGATATTACAATCTATTAACATCATCTTTCAGAGTAACCATATTAATTTTATTATTCGATTTATAGTAAATGTTGCCATCAGAAGACCATACGTTTTTAAATCCAAATTTGTTTGCAACAGATTTTAAGAGTTCAAGCCGTTTTTTGGTAAGATCTTCTTTTATTGTATAATCAGTTCCCTTTAGATTGGATCTAGTCTTCAAAACTAGGTTCCGGGTTTTGTATGAACTGAATTTAATAATAATCGGACGTGGACGGCGAGGGGAGGATTTAGCACTATCACTCACTGAATGAAGTTTACCAACTCGGTGACATCGGTCAATGGCTTCCGGGGGAACAGCAAGGGAGAGTTTGTTTTGAAAAATGTCACAGACCTTGCGTTCGGTGTTTTCGGCAGCCTCCTCCGGGACACCAAATATTCGGAGGCAGTTTCTCCTGGAGTACTGCTCGAGACGGTCGATTTCATCATGTAAAATTCTATTTTCAGCAGTAATGTCATCGATGATGGCCTCATAGTAAGCCTTTTGCTCTATAAGCTTCTGGTCAACCCGCTCAAAAACTGAAGACACTAATTTAGATATGAAACTATCATTACTTAATAATTTGGTAATCACTTCAGTTATTATTGCAGCATTATTACGAGTACTAGAACCCATATTTATATATATTATTATTAAAATGATGAAATATAATAACGGCACAAAAACTGAATGAAGGAGCAGCGCAACACACGTCTACTCGCGATGATGCATACAGACAATACAATGATGACAGTTTAAATACTTGAAAACGGTGTTTTGTATGCTTTTGCATGCTTAAAACAGCATTTTAATCTTGCTTTCACCAACATTAGCTATTATACACAACAGAAACATGAATATGACAGTTTAAATACTTGAAAACAGCATTATGTATGTTTTTGCAAGCTGAAAACAGCTATTTTATCTTGATTTTGCAAACATAAGCCATTACACACGACATATACATGAATATGACAGTTTAAATACTTGAAAACTGTGTTTTGTATGCTTTTGCATGCTTAAAACATCATTTTTATCTTGCTTTCACCAACAGTAGCTATTATACACGACAGAAACATGAATATGACAGTTTAAATACTTGAAAACAGCATTTTGTATGTTTTTGCAAGCTGAAAACAGCTATTTTATCTTGATTTTGCAAACATAAGCCATTACATACGACATATACATAAATATGACAGTTTAAATACTTGAAAACAGCATTTTGTAAGTTTTTGCAAACTAAAAACAGCTATTTTATCTTGATTTTGCAAACATAAGCCATTACACACGACATATACAGGAATATGACAGTTTAAATACTTGAAAACTGTGTTTTGGATGCTTTTGCATGCTTAAAACATCATTTTTATCTTGCTTTCACCAACATTAGCTATTATACTTGACAGAAACATGAATGTGACAGTTTAAATACTTGAAAACGGTGTTTTGATTGATTTTGCATGCTTAAAACAGCATTTTTATCTTGCTTTCACCAACATTACCTATTATACACGACAGAAACATGAATATGACAGTTTAAATACTTGAAAACAGCATTTTGTATGTATTTGCAAGCTGAAAACAGCTATTTTATCTTGATTTTGCAAACATAAGCCATTACACACGACATATACATTAATATGACAGTTTAAATACTTGAACGCGGTGTTTTGTATGCTTTTGCATGCTTAAAACAGCATTTTTATCTTGCTTTCACCAACATTAGCTATTATACACGACAGAAACATGAATATGACAGATTAACTATTTAAAAACAGCATTTTGTATGCTTTTGCACGCTTAAAACAGCTATTTTATCTTGATTTTGCGAACATAAGCCATTACACACGACATATACATAAATATGACAGTTTAAATACTTAAAAACGGTGTTTTGTATGCTTTTGCATGCTTAAAACAGCATTTTTACCTTGCTTTTACCAACATTAGCTATTATACACGACAGAAACATGAAAATAACAGTTTAAATACTTGAAAACAGCATTTTGTATGTTTTTGCAAGCTGAAAACAGCTATTTTATCTTGATTTTGCAAACATAAGCCATTACACACGACATATACATAAATATGACAGTTTAAATACTTGAAAACGGTGTTTTGTATGATTTTGCATGCTTAAAACAGCATTTTTATCTTGCTTTCACCAACATTAGCTATTATACACGACAGAAACATGAATATGACAGTTTAAATACTTGAAAGCAGCATTTTGTATGTTTTTTCAAGCTGAAAACAGCTATTTTATCTTGATTTTGCAAACATAAGGCATTACACACGACATATACATGAATATGACAGTTTAAATACTTGAAAACGGTGTTTTGTATGCTTTTGCACGCTTAAAACAGCATTTTTATCTTGCTTTCATCAACATTAGGTATTATACATGACAGAAATATGAATATGACAGTTTAAATAATGAAAACGGTGTTTTGTACGCTTTTGCATGCTTAAAACAGCTTTTTTTTCTAGCTTTCACCAACATTAGCTATTATAAACGACAGAAACATGAATATGACAGTTTAAATACTTGAAAACGGTGTTTTATTTGCTTTTGCAAGCTTAAAACAGCATTTTTATCTTGCTTTCACCAACATTAGCTATTATACACGACAGAAACATGAATATGACAGTTTAAATACTTGAAAACAGCATTAAGAATGTTTTTGAAAGCTGATAACATCTATTTTATCTTGATTTTGCAAACATAAGCCATTACACACGACATATACATGAATATGACAGTTTAAATACTTGAAAACGGTGTTTTGATTGCTTTTGCATGCTTAAAACTGCATTTTTATCTTGCTTTCACCAACATTAGCTATTATACACGACTGAAACATGAATATGACAGTTTAAGTACTTGAAAACGGTGTTTTGTATGCTTTTGCATGCTTAAAATAGCATTTTCATCTTGCTTTCACCAACATTAGCAATTATACTCAAAAGAAACATGAATATGACGGTTTAAATACTTGAAAACAGCATTTTGGATGTTTTTGCAAGCTGAAAACAGCTATTTTATCTTGATTTTGCAAACATAAGCCATTACACACGACATATACATGAATATGACAGTTTAAATACTTGAAAACGGTGTTTTGTATGCTTTTGCATGCTTAAAACTGCATTTTTATCTTGCTTTCACCTACATTTGCTATAATACACGACAGAAACAAGAATATGACAGTTTAAATACTTGAAAACGGTGTTTTGTTTGCTTTTGCATGCTTAAAACAGCATTTTTATCTTGCTTTCACCAACATTAGCTATTATACACGACAGAAACATGAATATGACAGTTTAAATACATAAAAACGGTGTTTTGTATGCTTTTGCATGCTTAAAACAGCATTTTTATCTTGCTTTCACCAACAATTGCTATTATACACGACAGAAACATAAATATGACAGTTTAAATACTTGAAAACGGTGTTTTGTTTGCTTTTGCATGCATAAAACAGCATTTTTATCTTGCTTTCACCAACATTAGCTACTATACACGACAGAAACATGAATATGACAGTTAAATACTTGAAAACAGCATTTTGTATGTTTTTGCAAGCTGAAAACAGCTCTTTTATTTTGATTTTGCAAACATAAGGCATTACACACGACATATACATGAATATGACAGTTTAAATACTGGAAAACGGTGTTTTGTATGCTTTTGCATGCTTAAAACAGCATTTTTATCTTGCTTTCACCAACATTAGCTACTATACACGACAGAAACATGAATATGACAGTTTAAATACTAGAAAACGGTGTTTTGTTTGCTTTTGCATGCTTAAAACAGCATTTTTAACTTGCTTTCACCACCATTTGCTATTATACACGACAGAAACATGAATATGACAGATTAAATATTTAAAAACAGCATTTTGTATGTTTTTACAAGCTGAAAACTGCTATTTTATCTTGATTTTGCAAACATAAGCCATTACACATGACATATACATGAATATGACAGTTTAAATACTTGAAAACGGTGTTTTGTATGCTTTTGCATGCTTAAAACAGCATTTTTATCTTGCTTTCACCAACATTAGCTATTATACACGACAAAAACATGAATATGACAGTTTAAATACTTGAAAACGGTGTTTTGTATGCTTTTGCATGCTTAAAACAGCATTTTTATCTTGCTTTCACCAACATTAGCTATTATACACGACAGGAACATAAATATGACAGTTTAAATACTTAAAAACGGTGTTCTGTATGCTTTTGCATGCTTAAAACAGCATTTTTATCTTGATTTTGCAAACATAAGCCATTACACATGACATATACATGAAAATGACAGTTTAAATACTTGAAAATGGTGTTTTGTATGCTTTTGCATGCTTAAAGCAGCATTTTTATCTTGCTTTTACCAACATTAGCTATCATACACGACAGAAACATGAATATGACAGTTTAAATACTTGAAAACGGTGTTTTGTATGCTTTTGCATGCTTAAAACAGCATTTTAATCTTGCTTTCACCAACATTAGCTATTATACACAACAGAAACATGAATATGACAGTTTAAATACTTGAAAACAGCATTATGTATGTTTTTGCAAGCTGAAAACAGCTATTTTATCTTGATTTTGCAAACATAAGCCATTACACACGACATATACATGAATATGACAGTTTAAATACTTGAAAACTGTGTTTTGTATGCTTTTGCATGCTTAAAACATCATTTTTATCTTGCTTTCACCAACAGTAGCTATTATACACGACAGAAACATGAATATGACAGTTTAAATACTTGAAAACAGCATTTTGTACGTTTTTGCAAGCTGAAAACAGCTATTTTATCTTGATTTTGCAAACATAAGCCATTACATACGACATATACATAAATATGACAGTTTAAATACTTGAAAACAGCATTTTGTAAGTTTTTGCAAACTAAAAACAGCTATTTTATCTTGATTTTGCAAACATAAGCCATTACACACGACATATACAGGAATATGACAGTTTAAATACTTGAAAACTGTGTTTTGGATGCTTTTGCATGCTTAAAACATCATTTTTATCTTGCTTTCACCAACATTAGCTATTATACTTGACAGAAACATGAATGTGACAGTTTAAATACTTGAAAACGGTGTTTTGATTGCTTTTGCATGCTTAAAACAGCATTTTTATCTTGCTTTCACCAACATTACCTATTATACACGACAGAAACATGAATATGACAGTTAAAATACTTGAAAACAGCATTTTGTATGTTTTTTCAAGCTGAAAACAGCTATTTTATCATGATTTTGCAAACATAAGCCATTACACACGACATATACATGAATATGACAGTTTAAATACTTGAAAACGGTGTTTTGTATGCTTTTGCATGCTTAAAACAGCATTTTTATCTTGCTTTCACCAACATTAGCTATTATACACGACAGAAACATGAATATGACAGTTTAAATACTTGAAAACGGTGTTTTGTTTGCTTTTGCATGCTTAAAACAGAATTTTTATCTTGCTTTCACCAACATTAGCTATTATACACGACAGAAACATGAATTTGACAGTTTAAATACTTGAAAACAGCATTTTGTATGTTTTTGCAAGCTGAAAACAGCTATTTTATCTTAATTTTGCAAACATAAGTCATTACACACGACATATACATGAATATGAGAGTTTAAATACTTGAAAACGGTGTTTTCTATGCTTTTGCATGCTTAAAACAGCATTTTTATCTTGCTTTCACCAACATTAGCTATTATAAACGACAGAAACATGAATATGACCGTTTAAATACTTGAAAACTGCATTTTATATGTTTTTACAAGCTGAAAACAGCTATTTTATCTTGATTTTGCAAACATAAGCCATAAGACACGACATATACATGAATATGACAGTTTAAATACTTGAAAACGGTGTTTTGTGTGCATTTGCATGCTTAAAACAGCATTTTTGTCTTGCTTTCACCAACATTAGCTATTATACACGACAGGAACATAAATATGACAGTTTAAATACTTAAAAACGGTGTTCTGTATGCTTTTGCATGCTTAAAACAGCATTTTTATCTTGATTTTGCAAATATAAGCCATTACACATGACATATACATGAAAATGACAGTTTAAATACTTGAAAATGGTGTTTTGTATGCTTTTGCATGCTTAAAGCAGCATTTTTATCTTGCTTTTACCAACATTAGCTATCATACACGACAGAAACATGAATATGACAGTTTAAATACTTGAAAACGGTGTTTTGTATGCTTTTGCATGCTTAAAACAGCATTTTAATCTTGCTTTCACCAACATTAGCTATTATACACAACAGAAACATGAATATGACAGTTTAAATACTTGAAAACAGCATTATGTATGTTTTTGCAAGCTTAAAACAGCTATTTTATCTTGATTTTGCAAACATAAGCCATTACACACGACATATACATGAATATGACAGTTTAAATACTTGAAAACTGTGTTTTGTATGCTTTTGCATGCTTAAAACATCATTTTTATCTTGCTTTCACCAACAGTAGCTATTATACACGACAGAAACATGAATATGACAGTTTAAATACTTGAAAACAGCATTTTGTATGTTTTTGCAAGCTGAAAACAGCTATTTTATCTTGATTTTGCAAACATAAGCCATTACATACGACATATACATAAATATGACAGTTTAAATACTTGAAAACAGCATTTTGTAAGTTTTTGCAAACTAAAAACAGCTATTTTATCTTGATTTTGAAAACATAAGCCATTACACACGACATATACAGGAATATGACAGTTTAAATACTTGAAAACTGTGTTTTGGATGCTTTTGCATGCTTAAAACATCATTTTTATCTTGCTTTCACCAACATTAGCTATTATACTTGACAGAAACATGAATGTGACAGTTTAAATACTTGAAAACGGTGTTTTGATTGCTTTTGCATGCTTAAAACAGCATTTTTATCTTGCTTTTACCAACATTACCTATTATACACGACAGAAACATGAATATGACAGTTAAAATACTTGAAAACAGCATTTTGTATGTTTTTTCAAGCTGAAAACAGCTATTTTATCATGATTTTGCAAACATAAGCCATTACACACGACATATACATTAATATGACAGTTTAAATACTTGAAAACGGTGTTTTGTATGCTTTTGCATGCTTAAAACAGCATTTTTATCTTGCTTTCACCAACATTAGCTATTATACACGACAGAAACATGAATATGACAGTTTAAATACTTGAAAACGGTGTTTTGTTTGCTTTTGCATGCATAAAACAGAATTTTTATCTTGCTTTCACCAACATTAGCTATTATACACGACAGAAACATGAATTTGACAGTTTAAATACTTGAAAACAGCAATTTGTATGTTTTTGCAAGCTGAAAACAGCTATTTTATCTTAATTTTGCAAACATAAGTCATTACACACGACATATACATGAATATGACAGTTTAAATACTTGAAAACGGTGTTTTCTATGCTTTTGCATGCTTAAAACAGCATTTTTATCTTGCTTTCACCAACATTAGCTATTATAAACGACAGAAACATGAATATGACCGTTTATATACTTAAATACTGCATTTTATATGTTTTTACAAGCTGAAAACAGCTATTTTATCTTGATTTTGCAAACATAAGCCATAAGACACGACATATACATGAATATGACAGTTTAAATACTTGAAAACGGTGTTTTGTGTGCATTTGCATGCTTAAAACAGCATTTTTATCTTGCTTTCGCCAAAATTAGGTATTATACACGACAGAAACATGAATATGACAGTTTAAATACTTGAAAACGGTGTTTTGTTTGCTTTTGCATGCTTAAAACAGCATTTTTAACTTGCTTTCACCAACATTAGCTATTATACACGACAGAAACATGAATATGACAGTTTAAATACTTGAAAACAGCATTTTGTATGTTTTTGCAAGCTGAAAACAGCTATTTTATCTTGATTTTGCAAACATAAGCCATTAAGCACGACATATACATGATTATGACAGTTTAAATACTTGAAAACGGTGTTTTGTATGCATGTGCATGCTTAAAGCAACATTTTTATCTTGCTTTCACCAACATTAGCTATTATACACGACAGAAACATGAATATGACAATTTAAATGTTTGAAAACAGCATTTTGTATGTTTTTGCAAGCTGAAAACAGCTATTTTATCTTGATTTTGCAAACATAAGCCATTACACACGACATATACATGAATATGACAGTTTAAATACTTGAAAACGGTGTTTTGTATGCTTTTGCATGCTTAAAACAGCATTTTAATCTTGCTTTCACCAACATTAGCTATTATGCACGACAGAAACATGAATATGACAGTTTAAATACTTGAAAACAGCATTTTATATGTTTTTGCAAGCTGAAAACTGCTATTTTATCTTGATTTTGCAAACATAAGCCATTACACACGACATATACATGGATATGATAGTTTAAATACTTGAAAACGGTGTTTTGTATGCATTTGCATGCTTAAAACAACATTTTTATCTTGCTTTCACCAACATTAGCTATTATACACGACAGAAACATGAATATGACAATTTAAATACTTGAAAACAGCATTTTGTATGTTTTTGCAAGCTGAAAACAGCTATTTTATCTTGATTTTGTAAACATAAGCCATTACACTCGACATATACATGAATATGATAGTTTAAATACTTGAAAACGGTGTTTTGTATGCTTTTGCATGCTAAAAACAGCATTTTTATCTTGCCTTCACAAACATTAGCTATTATACACGACTAAAACATGAATATGACAGTTTAAATACTTGAAAACGGTGTTTTGTTTGCTTTTGCATGCTTAAAAGAGCATTTTTATCTTGCTTTCGCCAACATTAGCAATTAAACACGATAGGAACATGAATATGACAGTTTAAATACTTGAAAACAGCATTTTGTATGTTTTTGCAAGCTGAAAACAGCTATTTTATCTTGATTTTGCAAACATAAGCCATTACACACGACATATACATGAATATGACAGTTTAAATACTTGAAAACGGTGTTTTGTATGCTTTTGCATGCTTAAAACAGTATTTTTATCTTGCTTTCACCAACATCAGCTAATATACACGACAGAAACATGAATATGACAGTATAAATACTTGAAAACAGCATTTCGTATGTTTTTGCAAGCTGAAAACAGCTATTTTATCTTGTTTTTGCAAAGATAAGCTATTACACACGACATATACATGAATATGACAGTTTAAATACTTGAAAACGGTGTTTTGTATGCTTTTGCATACTTAAAACAGCATTTTTATCTTGCTTTCACCAACATTAGCTATTATACACGACAGAAACATGAATATGACAGTTTAAATACTTGAAAACGGTGTTTTGTATGCTTTTGCCTGCTTAAAACAGCATTTTTATCTTGCTTTCACCAACATTAGCTATTATACACAACAGAAACATGAATATGACAGTTTAAATACTTGAAAACAGCATTTTGTAT
>CAWWDY010000686.1:0-37505 GCA_963942605.1 Poecilus cupreus | reverse complement strand
AGTTTGAATAGTTTAAAACAGCGTTTTTCTATGTTTTTGCAAGTTTAAAACAGCAATTTTATCGTCATTTCTCATAAATCGCCGTTTCGCACGAAAGAAACCTAAATTTATCAGTTTAAATAGTTAAAAACAGCGTTTTTCTATGTTTTTGCAAGTTTAAAACAGCAATTTTATCGTCATTTCTCATAAATCGCCGTTTCGCACGAAAGAAACCTGAATTTATCAGTTTGAATAGTTAAAAACAGCGTTTTTCTATGTTTTTGCAAGTTTAAAACAGCAATTTTATCGTCATTTCTCATAAATCGCCGTTTCCGGGGAGGAAACATGAATTTGTCAGTTTGAATAGTTGAAAACAGTTTTTTTAAATGTTTTTGGAAGTTTGAAACAGCAATTTTATCGTGATTTCACAAAAATCCACCGTTTCGAACTTAAGAAAAATGACTTTGTCAGTTTGAATAGTTCAAAACAGCGTTTTTCTATGTTTTTGCAAGTTTAAAACAGCAATTTTATCGTCATTTCTCATAAATCGCCGTTTCGCACGAAAGAAACATGAATTTGTCAGTTTGAATAGTTCAAAACAGCGTTTTTCTATGTTTTTGCAAGTTTAAAACAGCAATTTTATCGTCATTTCTCATAAATCTCCGTTTCACATGAAAGAAACATGAATTTGTCAGTTTGAATAGTTCAAAACAGCGTTTTTCTATGTTTTGCAAGTTTAAAACAGCAATTTTATCGTCATTTCTCATAAATCGCCGTTTCGCACGAAAGAAACATGAATTTGTCAGTTTGAATAGTTCAAAACAGCATTTTTCTATGTTTTTGCAAGTTTAAAACAGCAATTTTATCGTCATTTCTCATAAATCGCCGTTTCGCACGAAAGAAACATGAATTTGTCAGTTTGAATAGTTCAAAACAGCGTTTTTCTATGTTTTTACAAGTTTAAAACAGCATTTTTATCGTCATTTCTCATAAATCGCCGTTCACACGAAAGAAACATGAATTTGTCAGTTTGAATAGTTGAAAACAGCGTTTTTCTATGTTTTTGCAAGTTTAAAACAGCAATTTTATCGTCATTTCTCATAAATCGCCGTTTCGCACGAAAGAAACATGAATTTGGCAGTTTGAATAGTTTAAAACAGCGTTTTTCTATGTTTTTGCAAGTTTAAAACAGCAATTTTATCGTCATTTCTCATAAATCGCCGATTCGCACGAAAGAAACCTAAATTTATCAGTTTAAATAGTTAAAAACAGCGTTTTTCTATGTTTTTGCAAGTTTAAAACAGCAATTTTATCGTCATTTCTCATAAATCGCCGTTTCGCACGAAAGAAACCTGAATTTATCAGTTTTAATAGTTAAAAACAGCGTTTTTCTATGTTTTTGCAAGTTTAAAACAGCAATTTTATCGTCATTTCTCATAAATCGCCGTTTCGCACGAAAGAAACATGAATTTATCAGTTTAAATAGTTGAAAACAGCGTTTTTCTATGTTTTTGCAAGTTTAAAACAGCAGTTTTATCGTGATTTCACAAAAATCCACCGTTTCGAACCAAAGAAACCTGAATTTATCAGTTTGAATAGTTAAAAACAGCGTTTTTCTATGTTTTTGCAAGTTTAAAACAGCAATTTTATCGTTATTTCTCATAAATCGCCGTTTCACACGAAAGAAACATGAATTTGTCAGTTTGAATAGTTCAAAACAGAGTTTTTCTATGTTTTTGCAAGTTTAAAACAGCAATTTTATCGTCATTTCTCATAAATCACCGTTTCGCACGGAAGAAAAATGAATTTGTCAGTTTGAATAGTAGAAAACAGCTTTTTTTAATGTTTTTGGAAGTTTAAAACAGCAATTTTATCGTGATTTCACAAAAATCCACCGTTTCGAACTTAAGAAACATGAATTTGTCAGTTTGAATAGTTCAAAACAGCGTTTTTCTATGTTTTTGCAAGTTTAAAACAGCAATTTTATCGTCATTTCTCATAAATCGCCGTTTCGCACGAAGGAAACATGAATTTGTCAGTTTGAATAGTTGAAAACAGCGTTTTTCTATGTTTTTGCAAGTTTAAACAGCAATTTTAACGTCATTTCTCAAAAATCGCCGTTTCGCACGAAAGAAACATGAATTTGTCAGTTTGAATAGTTCAAAACAGCGTTTTTCTATGTTTTTGCAAGTTTAAAACAGCAATTTTATCGTCATTTCTTATAAATCGCCGTTTCGCTCGAAAGAAACATGAATTTGTCAGTTTGAATAGTTCAAAACAGCGTTTTTCTATGTTTTTGCAAGTTTAAAACAGCAATTTTATCGTCATTTCTCATAAATCGCCGTTTCGCACGAAAGAAACAAGAATTTGTCAGTTTGAATAGTTCAAAACAGCGTTTTTCTATGTTTTTACAAGTTTAAAACAGCATTTTTATCGTCATTTCTCATAAATCGCCGTTTCGCACGAAAGAAACATGAATTTGTCAGTTTGAATAGTTCAAAACAGCGTTTTTCTATGTTTTTGCAAGTTTAAAACAGCAATTTTATCGTCATTTCTCATAAATCGCCGTTTCGCACGAAAGAAACATGAATTTGTCAGTTTGAGTAGTTCAAAACAGCGTTTTTCTATGTTTTTGCAAGTTTAAAACAGCAATTTTATCGTCATTTCTCATAAATCTCCGTTTCACATGAAAGAAACATGAATTTGTCAGTTTGAATAGTTCAAAACAGCGTTTTTCTATGTTTTTGCAATTTTAAAACAGCAATTTTATCGTCATTTCTCATAAATCGCCGTTTCCGGGGAGGAAACATGAATTTGTCAGTTTGAATAGTTGAAAACAGCTTTTTTAAATGTTTTTGGAAGTTTGAAACAGCAATTTTATCGTGATTTCACAAAAATCCACCGTTTCGAACTTAAGAAAAATGACTTTGTCAGTTTGAATAGTTCAAAACAGCGTTTTTCTATGTTTTTGCAA
The DNA here is from genome assembly GCA_963942605.1 of Poecilus cupreus. Lineage (NCBI taxonomy): Eukaryota > Metazoa > Arthropoda > Insecta > Coleoptera > Carabidae > Poecilus > Poecilus cupreus. The sequence continues at coordinate 34,552 of CAWWDY010000686.1, read as the reverse complement.
GTTTAAAACAGCAATTTTATCGTCATTTCTCATAAATCGCCGTTTCGCACGAAAGAAACATGAATTTGTCAGTTTGAATTGTTCAAAACAGCGTTTTTCTATGTTTTTGCAAGTTTAAAACAGCAATTTTATCGTCATTTCTCATAAATCTCCGTTTCACATGAAAGAAACATGAATTTGTCAGTTTGAATAGTTCAAAACAGCGTTTTTCTATGTTTTTGCAAGTTTAAAACAGCAATTTTATCGTCATATCTCATAAATCGCCGCTTCGCACGAAAGAAACATGAATTTATCAGTTTAAATAGTTGAAAACAGCGTTTTTCTATGTTTTTGCAAGTTTAAAACAGCAGTTTTATCGTGATTTCACAAAAATCCACCGTTTCGAACCAAAGAAACCTGAATTTATCAGTTTGAATAGTTAAAAACAGCGTTTTTCTATGTTTTTGCAAGTTTAAATCAGCAATTTTATCGTTATTTCTCATAAATCGCCGTTTCACACGAAAGAAACATGAATTTGTCAGTTTGAATAGTTCAAAACAGAGTTTTTCTATGTTTTTGCAAGTTTAAAACAGCAATTTTATCGTCATTTCTCATAAATCGCCGTTTCGCACGGAAGAAAAATGAATTTGTCAGTTTGAATAGTTGAAAACAGCTTTTTTTAATGTTTTTGGAAGTTTAAAACAGCAAGTTTATCGTGATTTCACAAAAATCCACCGTTTCGAACTTAAGAAACATGAATATGTCAGTTTGAATAGTTCAAAACAGCGTTTTTCTATGTTTTTGCAAGTTTAAAACAGCAATTTTATCGTCATTTCTCATAAATCGCCGTTTCGCACGAAAGAAACATGAATTTGTCAGTTTGAATAGTTGAAAACAGCGTTTTTCTATGTTTTTGCAAGTTTAAACAGCAATTTCAACGTCATTTCTCAAAAATCGCCGTTTCGCACGAAAGAAACATGAATTTGTCAGTTTGAATAGTTCAAAACAGCGTTTTTCTATGTTTCTGCAAGTTTAAAACAGCAATTTTATCGTCATTTCTCATAAATCGCCGTTTCGCACGAAAGAAACATGAATTTGTCAGTTTGAATAGTTCAAAACAGCGTTTTTCTATGTTTTTGCAAGTTTAAAACAGCAATTTTATCGTCATTTCTCATAAATCGCCGTTTCGCACGAAAGAAACATGAATTTGTCAGTTTGAATAGTTGAAAACAGCTTTTTTTAATGTTTTTGGAAGTTTAAAACAGCAAGTTTATCGTGATTTCACAAAAATCCACCGTTTCGAACTTTAGAAACATGAATATGTCAGTTTGAATAGTTCAAAACAGCGTTTTTCTATGTTTTTGCAAGTTTAAAACAGCAATTTTATCGTCATTTCTCATAAATCGCCGTTTCGCACGAAAGAAACATGAATTTGTCAGTTTGAATAGTTGAAAACAGCGTTTTTCTATGTTTTTGCAAGTTTAAACAGCAATTTCAACGTCATTTCTCAAAAATCGCCGTTTCGCACGAAAGAAACATGAATTTGTCAGTTTGAATAGTTCAAAACAGCGTTTTTCTATGTTTCTGCAAGTTTAAAACAGCAATTTTATCGTCATTTCTCATAAATCGCCGTTTCGCACGAAAGAAACATGAATTTGTCAGTTTGAATAGTTCAAAACAGCGTTTTTCTATGTTTTTGCAAGTTTAAAACAGCAATTTTATCGTCATTTCTCATAAATCGCCGTTTCGCACGAAAGAAACATGAATTTGTCAGTTTGAATAGTTCAAAACAGCGTTTTTCTATGTTTTTACAAGTTTAAAACAGCATTTTTATCGTCATTTCTCATAAATCGCCGTTTCGCACGAAAGAAACATGAATTTGTCAGTTTGAATAGTTCAAAACAGAGTTTTTCTATGTTTTTGCAAGTTTAAAACAGCAATTTTATTGTCATTTCTCATAAATCGCCGTTTCGCACGAAAGAAACATGAATTTGTCAGTTTGAGTAGTTCAAAACAGCGTTTTTCTATGTTTTTGCAAGTTTAAAACAGCAATTTTATCGTCATTTCTCATTAATCTCCGTTTCACATGAAAGAAACATGAATTTGTCAGTTTGAATAGTTCAAAACAGCGTTTTTCTATGTTTTTGCAATTTTAAAACAGCAATTTTATCGTCATTTCTCATAAATCGCCGTTTCCGGGGAGGAAACATGAATTTGTCAGTTTGAATAGTTGAAAACAGCTTTTTTAAATGTTTTTGGAAGTTTGAAACAGCAATTTTATCGTGATTTCACAAAAATCCACCGTTTCGAACTTAAGAAAAATGACTTTGTCAAATTGAATAGTTCAAAACAGCGTTTTTCTATGTTTTTGCAAGTTTAAAACAGCAATTTTATCGTCATTTCTCATAAATCGCCGTTTCGCACGAAAGAAACATGAATTTGTCAGTTTGAATAGTTCAAAACAGCGTTTTTCTATGTTTTTGCAAGTTTAAAACAGCAATTTTATCGTCATTTCTCATAAATCTCCGTTTCACATGAAAGAAACATGAATTTGTCAGTTTGAATAGTTCAAAACAGCGTTTTTCTATGTTTTTGCAAGTTTAAAACAGCAATTTTATCGTCATATCTCATAAATCGCCGCTTCGCACGAAAGAAACATGAATTTATCAGTTTAAATAGTTGAAAACTGAGTTTTTTCTATGTTTTTGCAAGTTTAAAACAGCAGTTTTATCGTGATTTCACAAAAATCCACAGTTTCGAACCAAAGAAACCTGAATTTATCAGTTTGAATGGTTAAAAACAGCGTTTTTCTATGTTTTTGCAAGTTTAAATCAGCATTTTTATCGTTATTTCTCATAAATCGCCGTTTCACACGAAAGAAACATGAATTTGTCAGTTTGAATAGTTCAAAACAGAGTTTTTCTATGTTTTTGCAAGTTTAAAACAGCAATTTTATCGTCATTTCTCATAAATCGCCGTTTCGCACGGAAGAAAAATGAATTTGTCAGTTTGAATAGTTGAAAACAGCTTTTTTTAATGTTTTTGGAAGTTTAAAACAGCAATTTTATCGTGATTTCACAAAAATCCACCGTTTCGAACTTAAGAAACATGAATATGTCAGTTTGAATAGTTCAAAACAGCGTTTTTCTATGTTTTTGCAAGTTTAAAACAGCAATTTTATCGTCATTTCTCATAAATCGCCGTTTCGCACGAAAGAAACATGAATTTGTCAGTTTGAATAGTTGAAAACAGCGTTTTTCTATGTTTTTGCAAGTTTAAACAGCAATTTCAACGTCATTTCTCAAAAATCGCCGTTTCGCACGAAAGAAACATGAATTTGTCAGTTTGAATAGTTCAAAACAGCGTTTTTCTATGTTTCTGCAAGTTTAAAACAGCAATTTTATCGTCATTTCTCATAAATCGCCGTTTCGCACGAAAGAAACATGAATTTGTCAGTTTGAATAGTTCAAAACAGCGTTTTTCTATGTTTTTGCAAGTTTAAAACAGCAATTTTATCGTCATTTCTCATAAATCGCCGTTTCGCACGAAAGAAACATGAATTTGTCAGTTTGAATAGTTGAAAACAGCTTTTTTTAATGTTTTTGGAAGTTTAAAACAGCAAGTTTATCGTGATTTCACAAAAATCCACCGTTTCGAACTTTAGAAACATGAATATGTCAGTTTGAATAGTTCAAAACAGCGTTTTTCTATGTTTTTGCAAGTTTAAAACAGCAATTTTATCGTCATTTCTCATAAATCGCCGTTTCGCACGAAAGAAACATGAATTTGTCAGTTTGAATAGTTGAAAACAGCGTTTTTCTATGTTTTTGCAAGTTTAAACAGCAATTTCAACGTCATTTCTCAAAAATCGCCGTTTCGCACGAAAGAAACATGAATTTGTCAGTTTGAATAGTTCAAAACAGCGTTTTTCTATGTTTCTGCAAGTTTAAAACAGCAATTTTATCGTCATTTCTCATAAATCGCCGTTTCGCACGAAAGAAACATGAATTTGTCAGTTTGAATAGTTCAAAACAGCGTTTTTCTATGTTTTTGCAAGTTTAAAACAGCAATTTTATCGTCATTTCTCATAAATCGCCGTTTCGCACGAAAGAAACATGAATATGTCAGTTTGAATAGTTCAAAACAGCGTTTTTCTATGTTTTTACAAGTTTAAAACAGCATTTTTATCGTCATTTCTCATAAATCGCCGTTTCGCACGAAAGAAACATGAATTTGTCAGTTTGAATAGTTCAAAACAGAGTTTTTCTATGTTTTTGCAAGTTTAAAACAGCAATTTTATTGTCATTTCTCATAAATCGCCGTTTCGCACGAAAGAAACATGAATTTGTCAGTTTGAGTAGTTCAAAACAGCGTTTTTCTATGTTTTTGCAAGTTTAAAACAGCAATTTTATCGTCATTTCTCATTAATCTCCGTTTCACATGAAAGAAACATGAATTTGTCAGTTTGAATAGTTCAAAACAGCGTTTTTCTATGTTTTTGCAATTTTAAAACAGCAATTTTATCGTCATTTCTCATAAATCGCCGTTTCCGGGGAGGAAACATGAATTTGTCAGTTTGAATAGTTGAAAACAGCTTTTTTAAATGTTTTTGGAAGTTTGAAACAGCAATTTTATCGTGATTTCACAAAAATCCACCGTTTCGAACTTAAGAAACATGAATATGTCAGTTTGAATAGTTCAAAACAGCGTTTTTCTATGTTTTTGCAAGTTTAAAACAGCAATTTTATCGTCATTTCTCATAAATCGCCGTTTCGCACGAAAGAAACATGAATTTGTCAGTTTGAATAGTTGAAAACAGCGTTTTTCTATGTTTTTGCAAGTTTAAACAGCAATTTCAACGTCATTTCTCAAAAATCGCCGTTTCGCACGAAAGAAACATTTCACCCAATCCAAACACCACAAACACCAAACCTAAAACCCCGAACCCCAACCCCAAACCTCAAACCCCAAACCTCAAACTTCGAACCCCAAATCCCCAACCTCAAACCCCAAACCTCAACCCCAAACCTCAACACCAAACCTCAAACCCCAAACCTAAACCCCAAACCTCAACCCCAAACCTCAACCCCAAACCTCAACCCTAAACCTCAACCGAAAACCTCAACCCCAAACCCCAAAACTCGAACCCCCAACCCCAAACCTCAAGCCCCAAACCTCAACCCCAAACCTCAAAAATCGAACCCCAAACCTCAAACCTCGAACCCCAAACCCCAAACCTCAAACACCGAACCCCAACCCCAAACCTCAAACCGGGAACCCCAAACCTCAAACACCGAACCCCAACCCCAAACCTCAAACCGCGAACCCCAAACCTCAAACCCCAAACCTCAACCCCAAACATCAAACCTCGAACCCCAAACCACAAAACAGAATTTGTCAGTTTGGATAGTTCAAAACAGCGTTTTCTATGTTTTTGCAAGTTTAAAACTGCATTTTAAATACGTCAGTTTAGATTGTTGAAAACAGCGTTTTCTTGGTTTTGCTAGTTTAAAACAGCTGTTTCATCGTGATTTCACAAAAATTCACCGTTTCGAACTAAAGAAACATGAATTTATCAGTTTGAATCGTTGAAAACAGCGTTTTTCTTGTTTTTGCAAGTTTAAAACATCAATTTTATCGTCATTTCTCATAAATCGCCGTTTCGCACGATAGAAACATGAATTTATCAGTTTGAATAGTTGAAAACAGCGTTTTTCTATGTTTTTGCAAGTTTAAAACAGCAATTTTAAAGTCATAAATAAAATAAATAAATAAATAAATATATCATCACGCCTTTTACCCATTACGGGTGTGGCACTCTGCTTGCGCAGATCTCGGTAAGTGATATATTTTATCGTATGAAGTGCGGTTACCAGCCGTCAAACCATAGCCCCCAAGGATGTTAGTGGAGGGGAAACCACAGGGGTAAATTTAAATTTGTAACTGTCGGCAGTGGGATTCGAACTGAGGATCTCACGATCCACAGTCCGACACGTTACCACGGAGCTATTTACCCCTTTCTCATAAATCGCCGTTTCACACGAAAGAAACATGAATTTCTCAGTTTGAATAGTTCAAAACAGCGTTTTTCTATGTTTTTGCAAGTTTAAAACAGCAATTTTATAATCATTTCTCATAAATCGCCGTTTCGCACGAAAGAAACATGAATTTCTCAGTTTGAATAGTTCAAAACAGCGTTTATCTATGTTTTTGCAAGTTTAAAACAGCAATTTTATCGTCATTTCTCATAAATCGCTGTTTCGCATGAAAGAAATATTAATTTATCAGTTTGAATAGTTGAAAACAGCGTTTTTCTATGTTTTTGCAAGTTTAAAACAGCAGTTTTCTCGTGATTTCACAAAAATCCACCGTTTCGAACCAAAGAAACCTGAATTTATCAGTTTGAATAGTTAAAAACAGCGTTTTTCTATGTTTTTGCAAGTTTAAAACAGCAATTTTATCGTTATTTCTCATAAATCGCCGTTTCACACGAAAGAAACATGAATTTGTCAGTTTGAATAGTTCAAAACAGAGTTTTTCTATGTTTTTGCAAGTTTAAAACAGCAATTTTATCGTCATTTCTCATAAATCGCCGTTTCGCACGGAAGAAACATAAATTTGTCTGTTTGAATAGTTGAAAACAGCGTTTTCAATGTTTTTGCAAGTTTAAAACAGCAATTTTATCGTGATTTCACAAAAATCCACCGTTTCGAACTTAAGAAACAAGAATTTATCAGTTTGAATATTTGAAAACAGCGTTTTTCTAGGTTTTTGCTAGTTAAAAACAGTAATTTTATCGCCATTTCTCATAAATCGCCGTTTCGCACGAAAGAAACATGAATTTGTCAGTTTGAATAGTTCAAAACAGTGTTTTCTATGTTTTTGCATGTTTAAAACAGCAATTTTATCGTCATTTCTCACAAATCGCCGTTTTACACGAAAGAAACATGATTTTGTCAGTTTGAATAGTAAAAACAGCGTTTTTCTATGTTTTTGCAAGTTTAAAACAGCAATTTTATCGTCATTTCTCATAAATCGCCGTTTCGCACGAAAGAAACATGAATTTATCAGTTTGAATAGTTAAAAACAGCGTTTTCTATGTTTTTGCAAGTTTAAAACAGCAATTTTATCGTCATTTCTCATAAATCGCCGTTTCGCACGAAAGAAACATGAATTTGGCAGTTTGAATAGTTTAAAACAGCGTTTATCTATGTTTTTGCAAGTTTAAAACAGCAATTTTATCGTCATTTCTCATAAATCGCCGTTTCGCACGAAAGAAACCTAAATTTATCAGTTTAAATAGTTAAAAACAGCGTTTTTCTATGTTTTTGCAAGTTTAAAACAGCAATATAATCGTCATTTCTCATAAATCGCCGTTTCGCACGAAAGAAACCTGAATTTATCAGTTTGAATATTTAAAAACAGCGTTTTTCTATGTTTTTGCAAGTTTTAAACAGCAATTTAATAGTCATTTCTCATAAATCGCCGTTTCGCACGAAAGAAACATGAATTAATCAGTTTGAATAGTTGAAAACAGCGTTTTTCTATGTTTTTGCAAGTTTAAAACAGCAATTTTAACGTCATTTTTCATAAATCGCCGTTTCGTACGAAAGAAACATGAATTTGTCAGTTTGAATAGTTCAAAACAGCGTTTTTCTATGTTTTTGCAAGTTTAAAACAGCAATTTTATCGTCATTTCTCATAAATCGCCGTTTCGCATGAAAGAAACATGAATTTGTCAGTTTGAATAGTTCAAAACAGCGTTTTTCTATGTTTTTGCAAGTTTAAAACAGCAATTTTATCGCAATTTCTCATAAATCGCCGTTTCGCACGGAAGAAACATGAATTTGTCAGTTTGAATAGTTGAAAACAGCGTTTTTCAAAGTTTTTGCAAGTTTAAAACAGCAATTTTATCGTGATTTCACAAAAATCCACCGTTTCGAACGTAAGAAACATGAATTTATCAGTTTTAATAGTTGAAAACAGCGTTTTTCTATGTTTTTGCAAGTTTAAAACAGCAATTTTATAATCATTTCTCATAAATCGCCGTTTCGCACGAAAGAAACATGAATTTGTCAGTTTGAATAGTTCAAAACAGCGTTTTTCTATGTTTTTGCAAGTTTAAAACAGCAATTTTATCGTCATTTCTCATAAATCGCCGTTTCGCACGAAAGAAACATGAATTTGTCAGTTTGAATATTTCAAAACAGCGTTTTTCTATGTTTTTGCAAGTTTAAAACAGCAATTTTATCGTCATTTCTCATAATTCGCCGTTTCGCACGAAAGAAACATGAATTTATCAGTTTGAATAGTTGAAAACAGCGTTTTTCTATGTTTTTGCAAGTTTAAAACAGCAGTTTTATCGTCATTTCTCATAAATCGCCGTTTCGCACGAAAGAAACATGAATTTGTCAGTTTGAATAGTTCAAAACAGCGTTTTTCTATGTTTTTGCATGTTTAAAACAGCAATTTTATCGTCATTTCTCATAAATCTCCGTTTCACATGAAAGAAACATGAATTTGTCAGTTTGAATAGTTCAAAACAGCGTTTTTCTATGTTTTTGCAAGTTTAAATCAGGAATTTTGTCGTCATTTCACATAAATCGCCGTTTCGCATGAAAGAAACATGAATTTATCAGTTTGAATAGTTGAAAGCAGCGTTTTTCTATGTTTTTGCAAGTTTAAAACAGCAATTTTATCGTCATTTCTCATAAATCGCTGTTTCGCACGAAAGAAACATAAATTTGGCAGTATGAATAGTTCAAAAAAGCGTTTTTCTATGTTTTTGCAAGTTTAAAACAGCAATTTTATCGTCATTTCTCATAAATCGCCGTTTCGCACGAAAGAAACCTGAATTTATCAGTTTGAATAGTTAAAAACAGCGTTTTTCTATGTTTTTGCAAGTTTAAAACAGCAATTTTATCGTCATTTCTCATAAATCGCCGTTTCGCACGAAAGAAACATGAATTTGTCAGTTTGAATAGTACAAAACAGCGTTTTTCTATGTTTTTGCAAGTTTAAAACAGCAATTTTATCGTCATTTCTCATAAATCGCCGTTTCACACGAAAGAAACATGAATTTGTCAATTTGAATAGTTCAATACAGCGATTTTCTATGTTTTTGCAAGTTTAAAACAGCAATTTTATCGTCATTTCTCATAAATCGCCGTTTCTCACGAAAGAAACATGAATTTATCAGTTTGAATAGTTGAAAACAGCGTTTTTCTATGTTTTTGCAAGTTTAAAACAGCAATTTTATCGTCATTTCTCATAAATCGCCGTTTCACACGAAAGAAACATGAATTTGTCAATTTGAATAGTTCAAAACAGCGTTTTTCTGTTTTTGCAAGTTTAAAACAGCAATTTTATCGTCATTTCTCATAAATCGCCGTTTCGCACGAAAGAAACATGAATTTATCAGTTTGAATAGTTGAAAACAGCGTTTTTCTATGTTTTTGCAAGTTTAAAACATCAATTTTATCGTCATTTCTCATAAATCGCCGTTTCGCACGAAAGAAACATGAATTTCTCAGTTTGAATAGTTCAAAACAGCGTTTTTCTATGTTTTTGTAAGTTTAATACAGCAATTTTATCGTAATTTCTTATAAATCGCCGTTTCGCATGGAAGAAACATGAATTTGTCAGTTTGAGTAGTTGAAAACAGCTTTTTTCAATGTTTTTGCAAGTTTCAAACAGCAATTTTATCGTGATTTTACAAAAATCCACCGTTTCGAACGTAAGAAACATGAATTTATCAGTTTTAATAGTTGAAAACAGCGTTTTTCTATGTTTTTGCAAGTTTAAAACAGCAATTTTATCGTCATTTCTCATAAATCTCCGTTTCACATGAAAGAAACATGAATTTGTCAGTTTGAATAGTTCAAAACAGCGTTTTTCTATGTTTTTGCAAGTTTAAAACAGCAATTTTATCGTCATTTCTCATAAATCGCCGTTTCGCACGAAAGAAACATGAATTTATCAGTTTGAATAGTTGAAAACAGCGTTTTTCTATGTTTTTGCAAGTTTAAAACAGCAGTTTTATCGTGATTTAACAAAAATCCACCGTTTCGAACCAAAGAAACCTGAATTTATCATTTTGAATAGTTAAAAACAGCGTTTTTCTATGTTTTTGCAAGTTTAAAACAGCAATTTTATCGTCATTTCTCATAAATCGCCGTTTCGCACGAAAGAAACATGAATTTGTCAGTTTGAATAGTTCAAAAGAGCGTTTTTCTATGTTTTTGCAAGTTTAAAACAGCAATTTTATCGTCATTTCTCATAAATCGCCGTTTCGAACGAAAGAAACATGAATTTATCAGTTTGAATAGTTGAAAACAGCGTTTTTCTATGTTTTTGCAAGTTTAAAACAGCAATTTTATCGTCATTTCTCATAAATCGCCGTTTCGCACGAAAGAAACATGAATTTGTCAGTTTGAATAGTTCAAAACAGCGTTTTTCTATGTTTTTGCAAGTTTAAAACAGCAATTTTATCGTCATTTCTCATAAATCTCCGTTTCACATGAAAGAAACATGAATTTGTCAGTTTGAATAGTTCAAAAGAGCGTTTTTCTATGTTTTTGCAAGTTTAAAACAGCAATTTTATCGTCATTTCTCATAAATCGCCGTTTCGAACGAAAGAAACATGAATTTATCAGTTTGAATAGTTGAAAACAGCGTTTTTCTATGTTTTTGCAAGTTTAAAACAGCAATTTTATCGTCATTTCTCATAAATCGCCGTTTCACACGAAAGAAACATGAATTTGTCAATTTGAATAGTTCAATACAGCGATTTTCTATGTTTTTGCAAGTTTAAAACAGCAATTTTATCGTCATTTCTCATAAATCGCCGTTTCGCACGAAAGAAACATGAATTTATCAGTTTGAATAGTTGAAAACAGCGTTTTTCTATGTTTTTGCAAGTTTAAAACAGAAATTTTATCGTCATTTCTCATAAATCGCCGTTTCACACGAAAGAAACATGAATTTGTCAATTTGAATAGTTCAAAACAGCGTTTTTCTGTTTTTGCAAGTTTAAAACAGCAATATTATCGTCATTTCTCATAAATCGCCGTTTCGCACGAAAGAAACATGAATTTATCAGTTTGAATAGTTGAAAACAGCGTTTTTCTATGTTTTTGCAAGTTTAAAACAGCAATTTTATCGTCATTTCTCATAAATCGCCGTTTCGCACGAAAGAAACATGAATGAAACATGAGTTTGAGTAGTTGAAAACAGCTTTTTTCAATGTTTTTGCAAGTTTAAAACAGCAATTTTATCGTCATTTCTCATAAATCGCCGTTTCGAACGAAAGAAACATAAATTTATCAGTTTGAATAGTTGAAAACAGCGTTTCTCTATGTTTTTGCAAGTTTAAAACAGCAATTTTATCGTCATTTCTCATAAATCGCCGTTTCACACGAAAGAAACATGAATTTGTCAATTTGAATAGTTCAATACAGCGATTTTCTATGTTTTTGCAAGTTTAAAACAGCAATTTTATCGTCATTTCTCATAAATCGCCGTTTCGCACGAAAGAAACATGAATTTATCAGTTTGAATAGTTGAAAACAGCGTTTTTCTATGTTTTTGCAAGTTTAAAAAGAGAAATTTTATCGTCATTTCTCATAAATCGCCGTTTCACACGAAAGAAACATGAATTTGTCAATTTGAATAGTTCAAAACAGCGTTTTTCTGTTTTTGCAAGTTTAAAACAGCAATTTTATCGTCATTTCTCATAAATCGCCGTTTCGCACGAAAGAAACATGAATTTATCAGTTTGAATAGTTGAAAACAGCGTTTTTCTATGTTTTTGCAAGTTTAAAAAGAGAAATTTTATCGTCATTTCTCATAAATCGCCGTTTCACACGAAAGAAACATGAATTTGTCAATTTGAATAGTTCAAAACAGCGTTTTTCTGTTTTTGCAAGTTTAAAACAGCAATTTTATCGTCATTTCTCATAAATCGCCGTTTCGCACGAAAGAAACATGAATTTATCAGTTTGAATAGTTCAAAACAGCGTTTTTCTATGTTTTTGCAAGTTTAAAACAGCAATTTTATCGTCATTTCTCATAAATCGCCGTTTCGCACGAAAGAAACATGAATTTATCAGTTTGAATAGTTGAAAACAGCGTTTTTCTATGTTTTTGCAAGTTTAAAACAGCAGTTTTATCGTGATTTCACAAAAATCCACCGTTTCGAACCAAAGAAACCTGAATTTATCATTTTGAATAGTTAAAAACAGCGTTTTTCTATGTTTTTGCAAGTTTAAAACAGCAATTTTATCGTCATTTCTCATAAATCGCCGTTTCGCACGAAAGAAACATGAATTTGTCAGTTTGAATAGTTCAAAAGAGCGTTTTTCTATGTTTTTGCAAGTTTAAAACAGCAATTTTATCGTCATTTCTCATAAATCGCCGTTTCGAACGAAAGAAACATAAATTTATCAGTTTGAATAGTTGAAAACAGCGTTTTTCTATGTTTTTGCAAGTTTAAAACAGCAATTTTATCGTCATTTCTCATAAATCGCCGTTTCGCACGAAAGAAACATGAATTTGTCAGTTTGAATAGTTCAAAACAGCGTTTTTCTATGTTTTTGCAAGTTTAAAACAGCAGTTTTATCGTGATTTCACAAAAATCCACCGTTTCGAACCAAAGAAACCTGAATTTATCATTTTGAATAGTTAAAAACAGCGTTTTTCTATGTTTTTGCAAGTTTAAAACAGCAATTTTATCGTCATTTCTCATAAATCGCCGTTTCGCACGAAAGAAACATGAATTTGTCAGTTTGAATAGTTCAAAAGAGCGTTTTTCTATATTTTTGCAAGTTTAAAACAGCAATTTTATCGTCATTTCTCATAAATCGCCGTTTCGAACGAAAGAAACATGAATTTATCAGTTTGAATAGTTGAAAACAGCGTTTTTCTATGTTTTTGCAAGTTTAAAACAGCAATTTTATCGTCATTTCTCATAAATCGCCGTTTCGCACGAAAGAAACATGAATTTGTCAGTTTGAATAGTTCAAAACAGCGTTTTTCTATGTTTTTGCAAGTTTAAAACAGCAATTTTATCGTCATTTCTCATAAATCTCCGTTTCACATGAAAGAAACATGAATTTGTCAGTTTGAGTAGTTCAAAACAGCGTTTTTCTATGTTTTTGCAAGTTTAAAACAGCAATTTTTTCGTCATTTCTCATAATTCGCCGTTTCGCACGAAAGAAACATTTCACCCAATCCAAACACCACAAACACCAAACCTAAAACCCCGAACCCCAACCCCAAACCTCAAACCCCAAACCTCAAACTTCGAACCCCAAATCCCTAACCTCAAACCCCAAACCTCAACCCCAAACCTCAACACCAAACCTCAAACCCCAAACCTAAACCCCAAACCTCAACCCCAAACCTCAACCCCAAACCTCAACCCTAAACCTCAACCGAAAACCTCAACCCCAAACCCCAAAACTCGAACCCCCAACCCCAAACCTCAAACCCCATACCTCAACCCCAAACCTCAAACCTCGAACCCCAAACCTCAAACCTCGAACCCCAAACCCCAAACCTCAAACACCGAACCCCAACCCCAAACCTCAAACCGGGAACCCCAAACCTCAAACACCGAACCCCAACCCCAAACCTCAAACCGTGAACCCCAAACCTCTGACCCCAAACCTCAACCCCAAACATCAAACCTCGAACCCCAAACCACAAAACAGAATTTGTCAGTTTGCATAGTTCAAAACAGCGTTTTCTATGTTTTTGCAAGTTTAAAACTGCATTTTAAATACGTCAGTTTAGATTGTTGAAAACAGCGTTTTCTTGGTTTTGCTAGTTCAAAACAGCTGTTTCATCGTGATTTCACAAAAATTCACCGTTTCGAACTAAAGAAACATGAATTTATCAGTTTGAATCGTTGAAAACAGCGTTTTTCTTGTTTTTGCAAGTTTAAAACAGCAATTTTATCGTCATTTCTCATAAATCGCCGTTTCGCACGATAGAAACATGAATTTATCAGTTTGAATAGTTGAAAACAGCGTTTTTCTATGTTTTTGCAAGTTTAAAACAGCAATTTTAAAGTCATAAATAAAATAAATAAATAAATATATCATCACGCCTTTTACCCATTACGGGTGTGGCACTCTGCTTGCGCAGATCTCGGGAAGTGATATATTTTATCGTATGAAGTGCGGTTACCAGCCGTCAAACCATAGCCCCCAAGGATGTTAGTGGAGGGGAAACCACAGGGGTAAATTTAAATTTGTAACTGTCGGCAGTGGGATTCGAACTGAGGATCTCACGATCCACAGTCCGACACGTTACCACGGAGCTATTTCCAATCCAAACACCACAAACACCAAACCTAAAACCCCGAACCCCCACCCCAAACCTCAAACCCCAAACCTCAAACTTCGAACCCCAAATCCCTAACCTCAAACCCCAAACCTTAACCCCAAACCTCAACCCCAAACCTCAACCCCAAACCTCAACCCCAAACTTCAACCCCAAACCTCAACCCCAAACCTCAACCCTAAACCTCAACCGAAAACCTCAACCCCAAACCCCAAAACTCGAACCCCTAACCCCAAACCTCAAACCCCAAACCTCAACCCCAAACCTCAAACCTCGAACCCCAAACCTCAAACCTCGAACCCAAACCCCAAAAATCAAACACCGAACCCCAACCCCAAACCTCAAACCGGGAACCCCAAACCTCAAACACCGAACCCCAACCCCAAACCTCAAACCGCGAACCCCAAACCTCAAACCCCAAACCTCAACCCCAAACATCAAACCTCGAACCCCAAACCACAAAACAGAATTTGTCAGTTTGGATAGTTCAAAACAGCGTTTTCTATGTTTTTGCAAGTTTAAAACTGCATTTTAAATACGTCAGTTTAGCTTGTTGAAAACAGCGTTTTCTTGGTTTTGCTAGTTTAAAACAGCTGTTTCATCGTGATTTCACAAAAATCCACCGTTTCGAACTAAAGAAACATGAATTTATCAATTTGAATAGTTGAAAACAGCGTTTTTCTTGTTTTTGCAAGTTTAAAACAGTAATTTTATCGTCATTTCTCATAAATCGCCATTTCGCACGAAATAAACATGAATTTATCAGTTTGAATAGTTGAAAACAGCGTTTTCTATGTTTTTGCAAATTTAAAACAACAATTTTATCGTTATTTCTCATAAATCGCCGTTTCGCACGGAAGAAACATGAATTTATCAGTTTGAATAGTTGAAAACAGCGTTTTTCTATGTTTTTGCAAGTTTAAAACAGCAATTTTATCGTCATTTCTCATAAATCGCCGTTTCGCACGAAAGAAACATGAATTTATCAGTTTGAGTTGTTAAAAATAGCGTTTTTCTTTGTTTTTGCAAGTTTAAAACAGCAATTTTATCGTCGGTTCCCGTAATTCGCCGTTTCGCACGGAAGAAACATGAATTTGTCAGTTTAAATAGTTGAAAACAGCGTTTTTCTATGTTTTTGCGAGTTTAAAACAGCAATTTTATCGTCATTTCCCATAAATCGCCGTTTCGCACGGAAGAAACATGAATTTGTCAGTTTGAATAGTAAAAAACAGCGTTTTTCTATGTTTTTGCAAGTATAAAACAGCAATTTTATCGTCATTTCTCATAAATCGCCGTTTCGCACGATAGAAACATGAATTTATCAGTTTGAATAGTTGAAAACAGCGTTTTTCTATGTTTTTGCAAGTTTAAAACAGCAATTTTATTGTTATTTTTCATAAATCGCCGTTACGCACGGAGGAAACATGAATTTATCAGTTTGAGTAGTTGAAAATAGCGTTTTTCTATGTTTTTGCAAGTTTAAAACAGCAATTTTATCGTCATTTCTCATAAATAGCCGTTTTGCACGGAAGAAACATGAATTTGTCAGTTTGAATAGTTGAAACAGCGTTTTTCTATGTTTTTGCAAGTTTAAAACAGCACTTTTATCGTGATTTCGCAAAAATCCACCGTTTCGAACGTAAGAAACATGAATTTATCATTTTTAATAGTTGAAAACAGCGTTTTTCTATGTTTTTGCAAGTTTAAAACAGCAATTTTATCGTCATTTCTCATAAATCGCAGTTTCGCACGAAAGAAACCTGAATTTATCAGTTTGAATAGTTAAAATCAGCGTTTTTCTATGTTTTTGCAAGTTTAAAACAGCAATTTTATCGTCATTTCTCATAAATCGCCGTTTCACACGAAAGAAACATGAATTTGTCAGTTTGAATAGTTGAAAACAGCGTTTTTCTATGTTTTTGCAAAATAAAACAGCAATTTTATTGTCATTTCTCATAAATCGCCGTTTCGCACGAAAGAAATATGAATTTATCAATTTAATTAGTTGAAAACAGCGTTTTTCTATGTTTTTGCAAGTTTAAAACAGCAATTTTATCGTCATTTCTCATAAATCGCCGTTTCGCACGGAAGAAACATAAATTTATCAGTTTGAATAGTTGTAAACAGCGTTTTTCTATGTTTCTGCAAGTTTAAAACAGCAATTTTATTTTCATTTCTCATAAATCGCCGTTTCGCTCGAAAGAAACATGAATTTATCAGTTTGAACAGTTGAAAACAGCGTTTTTCTATGTTTTTGTAAGTTTAAAACAGCAATTTTATTGTTATTTTTCATAAATCGCCGTTACGCACGGAGGAAACATGAATTTATCAGTTTGAGTAGTTGAAAATAGCGTTTTTCTATGTTTTTGCAAGTTTAAAACAGCAATTTTATCGTCATTTCTCATAAATAGCCGTTTTGCACGGAAGAAACATGAATTTGTCAGTTTGAATAGTTGAAACAGCGTTTTTCTATGTTTTTGCAAGTTTAAAACAGCACTTTTATCGTGATTTCGCAAAAATCCACCGTTTCGAACGTAAGAAACATGAATTTATCAGTTTTAATAGTTGAAAACAGCGTTTTTCTATGTTTTTGCAAGTTTAAAACAGCAATTTTATCGTCATTTCTCATAAATCGCAGTTTCGCACGAAAGAAACCTGAATTTATCAGTTTGAATAGTTAAAATCAGCGTTTTTCTATGTTTTTGCAAGTTTAAAACAGCAATTTTATCGTCATTTCTCATAAATCGCCGTTTCACACGAAAGAAACATGAATTTGTCAGTTTGAATAGTTCAAAACAGCGTTTTTCTATGTTTTTGCAAGTTTAAAACAGCAATTTTATCGTCATTTCTCATAAATCGCCGTTTCGCACGAAAGAAACATGAGTTTGTCAGTTTGAATAGTTCAAAACAGCGTTTTTCTATGTTTTTGCAAGTTTAAAACAGCAATTTTATCGTCATTTCTCATAAATCGCCGTTTCGCACGAAAGAAATATGAATTTATCAATTTGAATAGTTGAAAACAGCGTTTTTCTATGTTTTTGCAAGTTTAAAACAGCAATTTTATCGTCATTTCTCATAAATCGCCGTTTCGCACGGAAGAAACATAAATTTATCAGTTTGAATAGTTGAAAACATCGTTTTTCTATGTTTCTGCAAGTTTAAAACAGCAATTTTATTTTCATTTCTCATAAATCGCCGTTTCGCTCGAAAGAAACATGAATTTATCAGTTTGAACAGTTGAAAATAGCGTTTTTCTATGTTTTTGTAAGTTTAAAACAGCAATTTTATTGTTATTTTTCATAAATCGCCGTTACGCACGGAGGAAACATGAATTTATCAATTTGAGTAGTTGAAAATAGCGTTTTTCTATGTTTTTGCAAGTTTAAAACAGCAATTTTATCGTCATTTCTCATAAATAGCCGTTTTGCACGGAAGAAACATGAATTTGTCAGATTGAATAGTTGAAACAGCGTTTTTCTATGTTTTTGCAAGTTTAAAACAGCAATTTTATCGTCATTTCTCATAAATCGCCGTTTCACACGAAAGAAACTTGAATTTGTCAGTTTGAATAGTTCAAAACAGCGTTTTTCTATGTTTTTGCAAGTTTAAAACAGCAATTTTATCGTCATTTCTCATAAATCGCCGTTTCGCACGAAAGAAACATGAATTTGTCAGTTTGAATAGTTGAAAACAGCGTTTTTCTTGTTTTTGCAAGTTTAAAACAGTAATTTTATCGTCATTTCTCATAAATCGCCGTTTCGCACGAAATAAACATGAATTTATCAGTTTGAATAGTTGAAAACAGCGTTTTTCTATGTTTTTGCAAATTTAAAACAACAATTTTATCGTTATTTCTCATAAATCGCCGTTTCGCACGGAAGAAACATGAATTTATCAGTTTGAATAGTTGAAAACAGCGTTTTTCTATGTTTTTGCAAGTTTAAAACAGCAATTTTATCGTCATTTCTCATAAATCGCCGTTTCGCACGATAGAAACATGAATTTATCAGTTTGAATAGTTGAAAACAGCGTTTTTCTATGTTTTTGCAAGTTTAAAACAGCAATTTTATTGTCATTTCTCATAAATCGCCGTTTCGCACGAAAGAAATATGAATTTATCAATTTGAATAGTTGAAAACAGCGTTTTTCTATGTTTTTGCAAGTTTAAATCAGCAATTTTATCGTCATTTCTCATAAATCGCCGTTTCACACGAAAGAAACATGAATTTGTCATTTTGAATAGTTCAAAACAGCGTTTTTCTATGTTTTTGCAAGTTTAAAACAGCAATTTTATCGTCATTTCTCATAAATCGCCGTTTCGCACGAAAGAAACATGAATTTGTCAGTTTGAATAGTTCAAAACAGCGTTTTTCTATGTTTTTGCAAGTTTAAAACTGCAATTTTATCGTCATTTCTCATAAATCGCCGTTTCACACGAAAGAAACATGAATTTATCAGTTTGAATGGTTGAAAACAGCGTTTTTCTATGTTTTTGCAAGTTTAAAACAGCAATTTTATCGTCATTTCTCATAAATCGCCGTTTCACACGAAAGAAACATGAATTTATCAGTTTGAATAGTTGAAAACAGCGTTTTTCTATGTTTTTGCAAGTTTAAAACAGCAATTTTATCGTCATTTATCATAAATCGCCGTTTCACACGAAAGAAACATGAATTTGTCAGTTTGAATAGTTCAAAACAGCGTATTTCTATGTTTTTGCAAGTTTAAAACAGCAATTTTATTGTCATTTCTTATAAATCGCCGTTTCACAGGAAAAAAATATGAATTTGTCAGTTTGAATAGTTCAAAACAGCGTTTTTCTATGTTTTTGCAAGTTTAAAACAGCAATTTTATTGTCATTTCGCATAAATCGCCGTTTCGCACGAAAGAAACATGAATTTATCAGTTTGAATAGTTCAAAACAGCGTTTTTCTATGTTTTTGCAAGTTTAAATCAGCAATTTTATCGTCATTTCTCATAAATCGCCGTTTCACACGAAAGAAACATGAATTTGTCATTTTGAATAGTTCAAAACAGCGTTTTTCTATGTTTTTGCAAGTTTAAAACAGCAATTTTATCGTCATTTCTCATAAATCGCCGTTTCGCACGAAAGAAACATGAATTTGTCAGTTTGAATAGTTGAAAACAGCGTTTTTCTATGTTTTTGCAAGTTTAAAACAGCAATTTTATCGTCATTTCTCATAAATCGCCGTTTCACACGAAAGAAACATGAATTTGTCAGTTTCAATAGTTCAAAACAGCGTTTTTCTATGTTTTTGCATGTTTAAAACAGCAATTTTATCGTCATTTCTCATAAATCGCCGTTTCGCACGAAAGAAACATGAATTTGTCAGTTTGAGTAGTTCAAAACAGCGTTTTTCTATGTTTTTGCAAGTTTAAAACAGCAATTTTATCGTCATTTCTCATAAATCGCCGTTTCACAAGAAAGAAACATGAATTTATCAGTTTGAATAGTTGAAAACAGCGTTTTTCTATGTTTTTGCAAGTTTAAAACAGCAATTTTATCGTCATTTATCATAAATCGCCGTTTCGCACGAAAGAAACATGAATTTATCAGTTTGAATAGTTCGAAACAGCGTTTTTCTATGTTTTTGCAAGTTTAAAACAGCAATTTTATCGTCATTTCTCATAAATCGCCGTTTCACACGAAAGAAACATGAATTTATCAGTTTGAATAGTTGAAAACAGCGTTTTTCTATGTTTTTGCAAGTTGAAAACAGCAATTTTATCGTCATTTCTCATAATTTGCCGTTTCACACGAAAGAAACAGGAATTTGTCAGTTTGAATAGTTCAAAACAGCGTTTTTCTATGTTTTTGCAAGTTTAAAACAGCAGTTTAACGTGATATCACAAAAATCCACCGTTTCGAACGAAAGAAACTTGAATTTATCAGTTTGAATAGTTAAAAACCGCGTTTTTCTATGTTTTTGCAAGTTTAAAACAGCAATTTTATTGTCATTTCTCATAAATTCCCGTTTCACATGAAAGAAACATGAATTTATCAGTTTGATTAGTTGAAAACAGCGTTTTTCTATGTTTTTGCAAGTTTAAATCAGCAATTTTATCGTCATTTCTCATAAATCGCCGTTTCACACGAAAGAAACATGAATTTGTCATTTTGAATAGTTCAAAACAGCGTTTTTCTATGTTTTTGCAAGTTTAAAACAGCAATTTTATCGTCATTTCTCATAAATCGCCGTTTCGCACGAAAGAAACGTGAATTTGTCAGTTTGAATAGTTCAAAACAGCGTTTTTCTATGTTTTTGCAAGTTTAAAACTGCAATTTTATCGTCATTTCTCATAAATCGCCGTTTTACACGAAAGAAACATGAATTTATCAGTTTGAATAGTTGAAAACAGCGTTTTTCTATGTTTTTGCAAGTTTAAAACAGCAATTTTATCGTCATTTCTCATAAATCGCCGTTTCACACGAAAGAAACATGAATTTATCAGTTTGAATAGTTTAAAACAGGGTTTTTCTATGTTTTTGCAAGTTTAAAACAGCAATTTTATCGTCATTTGTCATAAATCGCCGTTTCACACGAAAGAAACATGAATTTGTCAGTTTCAATAGTTCAAAACAGCGTTTTTCTATGTTTTTGCATGTTTAAAACAGCAATTTTATCGTCATTTCTCATAAATCGCCGTTTAGCACGAAAGAAACATGAATTTGTCAGTTTGAATAGTTCAAAACAGCGTTTTTCCATGTTTTTGCAAGTTTAAAACAGCAATTTTATCGTCATTTATCATAAATCGCCGTTTCACACGAAAGAAACATGAATTTGTCAGTTTGAATAGTTCAAAACAGCGTATTTCTATGTTTTTGCAAGTTTAAAACAGCAATTTTATTGTCATTTCTTATAAATCGCCGTTTCACACGAAAAAAATATGAATTTGTCAGTTTGAATAGTTCAAAACAGCGTTTTTCTATGTTTTTGCAAGTTTAAAACAGCAATTTTATTGTCATTTTTCATAAATCGCCGTTTCGCACGAAAGAAACATGAATTTATCAGTTTGAATAGTTCAAAACAGCGTTTTTCTATGTTTTTGCAAGTTTAAAACAGCAATTTTATCGTCATTTCTCATAAATCGCCGTTTCGCACGAAAGAAACATGAATTTATCAGTTTGAATAGTTGAAAACAGCGTTTTTCTATGTTTTTGCAAGTTTAAAACTGCAATTTTATCGTCAATTCTCATAAATCGCCGTTTCACACGAAAGAAACATGAATTTGACAGTTTGAATAGTTCAAAACAGCGTTTTTCTATGTTTTTGCAAGTTTAAAACAGCAGTTTTATCGTGATTTCACAAAAATCCACCGTTTCGAACGAAAGAAACCTGAATTTATCAGTTTGAATAGTTAAAAACAGCGTTTTTCTATGTTTTTGCAAGTTTAAAACAGCAATTTTATCGTCATTTCTCATAAATCGCCGTTTCACACGAAAGAAACATGAATTTATCAGTTTGAATAGTAGAAAACAGCGTTTTTCTATGTTTTTGCAAGTTTAAAACAGCATATTTATCGTCATTTTTCATAAATCGCCGTTTCACACGAAAGAAACATGAATTTGTCAGTTTGAATAGTTCAAAACAGCGTTTTTCTATGTTTTTGCAAGTTTAAAACAGCAGTTTTATCGTGATTTCACAAAAATCCACCGTTTCGAACGAAAGAAACCTGAATTTATCAGTTTGAATAGTTAAAAACAGCGTTTTTCTATGTTTTTGCAAGTTTAAAACAGCAATTTTATCGTCATTTCTCATAAATCGCCGTTTCACACGAAAGAAACATGAATTTATCAGTTTGAATAGTTGAAAACAGCGTTTTTCTATGTTTTTGCTAATTTAAAACTGCAATTATAGCGTCATTTCTCATAAATCGCCGTTTCACAGGAAAGAAACATGAATTTGTCAGTTTGAATAGTTCAAAACAGTGTTTTTCTATGTTTTTGCAAGTTTAAAACAGCAGTTTTATCGTGATTTCACAAAAATCCACCGTTTTGAACGAAAGAAACCTGAATTTATCAGTTTGAATAGTAAAAAATAGCGTTTTTCTATGTTTTTGCAAGTTTAAAACAGCAATTTTATCGTCATTTCTCGTAAATCGCCGTTTCACACGAAAGAAACATGAATTTATCAGTTTGAATAGTTGAAAACAGCGTTTTTCTATGTTTTTGCAAGTTTAATACAGCAATTTTATCGTCATTTCTCATAAATCGCCGTTTCACACGAAAGAAACAGGAATTTGTCAGTTTGAATAGTTCAAAACAGCGTTTTTCTATGTTTTTGCAAGTTTAAAACAGCAATTTTATCGTCATTTCTCATAAATCACCGTTTCACACGAAAGAAACATGAATTTATCAGTTTGAATAGTTGAAAACAGCGTTTTTCTATGTTTTTGCAAGTTTATAACAGCAATTTTATTGTCATTTCTCATAAATCGCCGTTTCACACAAAAGAAACAGGAATTTGTCAGTTTGAATAGTTCAAAACAGCGTTTTTCTATGTTTTTGCAAGTTTAAAACAGCAGTTTTATCGTGATTTCACAAAAATCCACCGTTTCGAACGAAAGAAACTTGAATTTATCAGTTTGAATAGTTAAAAACAGCGTTTTTCTATGTTTTTGCAAGTTTAAAACAGCAATTTTATTGTCATATCTCATAAATTGCCGTTTCACACGAAAGAAACATGAATTTATCAGTTTGAATAGTTGAAAACATCGTTTCTCTATGTTTTTGCAAGTTTAAAACAGCAATTTTATCGTCATTTCTCATAAATCGCCGTTTAACACGAAAGAAACATGAATTTGTCATTTTGAATAGTTCAAAACAGCGTTTTTCTATGTTTTTGCAAGTTTAAAACAGCAATTTTATCGTCATTTCTCATAAATCGCCTTTTCGCACGAAAGAAACATGAATTTGTCAGTTTGAATAGTTCAAAACAGCGTTTTTCTATGTTTTTGCAAGTTTAAAACTGCAATTTTATCGTCATTTCTCATAAATCGCCGTTTCACACGAAAGAAACATGAATTTGTCAGTTTGAATAGTTCAAAACAGGGTTTTTCTATGTATTTGCAAGTTTAAAATAGCAGTTTTATCGTGATTTCACAAAAATCCACCATTTCGAACGAAAGAAACCTGAATTTATCAGTTTAAATAGTTGAAAACAGCGTTTTTCTATGTTTTTGCAAGTTTAAAACAGCAATTTTATCGTCATTTCTCATAAATCGCCGTTTCACACGAAAGAAACATGAATTTGTCAGTTTGAATAGTTCAAAACAGCGTTTTTCTATGTTTTTGCAAGTTTAAAACAGCAGTTTAACGTGATTTCACAAAAATCCACCGTTTCGAACGAAAGAAACTTGAATTTATCAGTTTGAATAGTTAAAAACCGCGTTTTTCTATGTTTTTGCAAGTTTAAAACAGCAATTTTATTGTCATTTCTCATAAATTGCCGTTTCACACGAAAGAAACATGAATTTATCAGTTTGATTAGTTGAAAACAGCGTTTTTCTATGTTTTTGCAAGTTTAAATCAGCAATTTTATCGTCATTTCTCATAAATCGCCGTTTCACACGAAAGAAACATGAATTTGTCATTTTGAATAGTTCAAAAACAGCGTTTTTCTATGTTTTTGCAAGTTTAAAACAGCAATTTTATCGTCATTTCTCATAAATCGCCGTTTCGCACGAAAGAAACATGAATTTGTCAGTTTGAATAGTTCAAAACAGCGTTTTTCTATGTTTTTGCAATTTTAAAACTGCAATTTTATCGTCATTTCTCATAAATCGCCGTTTCACACGAAAGAAACATGAATTTATCAGTTTGAATAGTTGAAAACAGCGTTTTTCTATGTTTTTGCAAGTTTAAAACAGCAATTTTATCGTCATTACTCATAAATCGCCGTTTCACACGAAAGAAACATGAATTTATCAGTTTGAATAGTTTAAAACAGCGTTTTTCTATGTTTTTGCAAGTTTAAAACAGCAATTTTTTCGTCATTTCTCATAAATCGCCGTTTCACACGAAAGAAACATGAATTTATCAGTTTGAATAGTTGAAAACAGCGTTTTTCTATGTTTTTGCAAGTTTAAAACAGCAATTTTATTGTCATTTCTTATAAATCGCCGTTTCACACGAAAAAAATATGAATTTGTCAGTTTGAATAGTTCAAAACAGCGTTTTTCTATGTTTTTGCAAGTTTAAAACAGCAATTTTATTGTCATTTTTCATAAATCGCCGTTTCGCACGAAAGAAACATGAATTTATCAGTTTGAATAGTTCGAAACAGCGTTTTTCTATGTTTTTGCAAGTTTAAAACAGCAATTTTATCGTCATTTCTCATAAATCGCCGTTTCGCACGAAAGAAACATGAATTTATCAGTTTGAATAGTTGAAACCAGCGTTTTTCTATGTTTTTGCAAGTTTAAAACTGCAATTTTATCGTCATTTCTCATAAATCGCCGTTTCACACGAAAGAAACATAAATTTGTCAGTTTGAATAGTTCAAAACAGCGTTTTTCTATGTTTTTGCAAGTTAAAAACAGCAGTTTTATCGTGATTTCACAAAAATCCACCGTTTCGAACGAAAGAAACCTGAATTTATCAGTTTGAATAGTTAAAAACAGCGTTTTTCTATGTTTTTGCAAGTTTAAAACAGCAATTTTATCGTCATTTCTCATAAATCGCCGTTTCACACGAAAGAAACAGGAATTTATCAGTTTGAATAGTAGAAAACAGCGTTTTTCTATGTTTTTGCAAGTTTAAAACAGCATATTTATCGTCATTTCTCATAAATCGCCGTTTCACACGAAAGAAACATGAATTTGTCAGTTTGAATAGTTCAAAACAGCGTTTTTCTATGTTTTTGCAAGTTTAAAACAGCAGTTTTATCGTGATTTCACAAAAATCCACCGTTTCGAACGTAAGAAACCTGAATTTATCAGTTTGAATAGTTAAAAACAGCGTTTTTCTATGTTTTTGCAAGTTTAAAACAGCAATTTTATCGTCATTTATCATAATTCGCCGTTTCACACGAAAGAAACATGAATTTATCAGTTTGAATAGTTGAAAACAGCGTTTTTCTATGTTTTTGCAAGTTTAAAACAGCAATTTTATCGTCATTTCTCATAAATCGCCGTTTCACACGAAAGAAACATGAATTTGTCAGTTTGAATAGTTGAAAACAGCGTTTTTCTATGTTTTTGCAAGTTTAAAACAGCAATTTTATCGTCATTTCTCATAAATCGCCGTTTCACATGAAAGAAACATGAATTTATCAGTTTGAATAGTTGAAAACAGCGTTTTTCTATGTTTTTGCAAGTTTAAAACAGCAATTTTATCGTCATTTCTCATAAACCGGCGTTTCGCACGAAAGAAACATGAATTTGTCAGTTTGAATAGTTCAAAACAGCGTTTTTCTATGTTTTTGCAAGTTTAAAACAGCAATTTTATCGTCATTTCTCATAAATCGCCGTTTCACACGAAAGAAACATGAATTTATCAGTTTGAATAGTTGAAAACAGCGTTTTTCTATGTTTTTGCAAGTTTAAAACAGCAATTTTATCGTCATTTATCATAAATCGCCGTTTCACACGAAAGAAACATGAATTTGTCACTTTGAATAGTTCAAAACAGCGTTTTTCTATGTTTTTGCAAGTTTAAAACAGCAGTTTTATTGTGATTTCACAAAAATCCACCGTTTTGAACGAAAGAAACCTGAATTTATCAGTTTGAATAGTTAAAAACAGCGTTTTTCTATGTTTTTGCAAGTTTAAAACAGCAATTTTATCGTCATTTCACATAAATCGCCGTTTCACACGAAAGAAACATGAATTTATCACTTTGAATAGTTGAAAACAGCGTTTTTCTATGTTTTTGCTAATTTAAAACTGCAATTTTATCGTCAATTCTCATAAATCGCCGTTTCACACGAAAGAAACATGAATTTGTCAGTTTGAATAGTTCAAAACAGCGTTTTTTCTATGTTTTTGCAAGTTCAAAACAGCAATTTTATCGTCATTTCTCATAAATCGCCGTTTCACACGAAAGAAACATGAATTTATCAGTTTGAATAGTTAAAAACAGCGTTTTTCTATGTTTTTGCAAGTTGAAAACAGCAATTTTATCGTCATTTCTCATAATTTGCCGTTTCACACGAAAGAAACAGGAATTTGTCAGTTTGAATAGTTCAAAACAGCGTTTTTCTATGTTTTTGCAAGTTTAAAACAGCAGTTTAACGTGATTTCACAAAAATCCACCGTTTCGAACGAAAGAAACTTGAATTTATCAGTTTGAATAGTTAAAAACCGCGTTTTTCTATGTTTTTGCAAGTTTAAAACAGCAATTTTATCGTCATTTCTCATAAATCGCCGTTTCACACGAAAGAAACATGAATTTATCAGTTTGAATAGTTAAAAACAGCGTTTTTCTATGTTTTTGCAAGTTTATAACAGCAATTTTATTGTCATTTCTCATAAATCGCCGTTTCACACAAAAGAAACAGGAATTTGTCAGTTTGAATAGTTCAAAACAGCGTTTTTCTATGTTTTTGCAAGTTTAAAACAGCAGTTTTATCGTGATTTCACAAAAATCCACCGTTTCGAACGAAAGAAACCTGAATTTATCAGTTTGAATAGTTAAAAACAGCGTTTTTCTATGTTTTTGCAAGTTTAAAACAGCAATTTTATCGTCATTTCTCATAAATCGCCGTTTCACACGAAAGAAACATGAATTTATCAGTTTGAATAGTTGAAAACAGCGTTTTTCTATGTTTTTGCTAATTTAAAACTGCAATTATAGCGTCATTTCTCATAAATCGCCGTTTCACAGGAAAGAAACATGAATTTGTCAGTTTGAATAGTTCAAAACAGTGTTTTTCTATGTTTTTGCAAGTTTAAAACAGCAGTTTTATCGTGATTTCACAAAAATCCACCGTTTTGAACGAAAGAAACCTGAATTTATCAGTTTGAATAGTAAAAAATAGCGTTTTTCTATGTTTTTGCAAGTTTAAAACAGCAATTTTATCGTCATTTCTCGTAAATCGCCGTTTCACACGAAAGAAACATGAATTTATCAGTTTGAATAGTTGAAAACAGCGTTTTTCTATGTTTTTGCAAGTTTAATACAGCAATTTTATCGTCATTTCTCATAAATCGCCGTTTCACACGAAAGAAACAGGAATTTGTCAGTTTGAATAGTTCAAAACAGCGTTTTTCTATGTTTTTGCAAGTTTAAAACAGCAATTTTATCGTCATTTCTCATAAATCACCGTTTCACACGAAAGAAACATGAATTTATCAGTTTGAATAGTTGAAAACAGCGTTTTTCTATGTTTTTGCAAGTTTATAACAGCAATTTTATTGTCATTTCTCATAAATCGCCGTTTCACACAAAAGAAACAGGAATTTGTCAGTTTGAATAGTTCAAAACAGCGTTTTTCTATGTTTTTGCAAGTTTAAAACAGCAGTTTTATCGTGATTTCACAAAAATCCACCGTTTCGAACGAAAGAAACTTGAATTTATCAGTTTGAATAGTTAAAAACAGCGTTTTTCTATGTTTTTGCAAGTTTAAAACAGCAATTTTATTGTCATATCTCATAAATTGCCGTTTCACACGAAAGAAACATGAATTTATCAGTTTGAATAGTTGAAAACATCGTTTCTCTATGTTTTTGCAAGTTTAAAACAGCAATTTTATCGTCATTTCTCATAAATCGCCGTTTAACACGAAAGAAACATGAATTTGTCATTTTGAATAGTTCAAAACAGCGTTTTTCTATGTTTTTGCAAGTTTAAAACAGCAATTTTATCGTCATTTCTCATAAATCGCCTTTTCGCACGAAAGAAACATGAATTTGTCAGTTTGAATAGTTCAAAACAGCGTTTTTCTATGTTTTTGCAAGTTTAAAACTGCAATTTTATCGTCATTTCTCATAAATCGCCGTTTCACACGAAAGAAACATGAATTTGTCAGTTTGAATAGTTCAAAACAGGGTTTTTCTATGTATTTGCAAGTTTAAAATAGCAGTTTTATCGTGATTTCACAAAAATCCACCATTTCGAACGAAAGAAACCTGAATTTATCAGTTTAAATAGTTGAAAACAGCGTTTTTCTATGTTTTTGCAAGTTTAAAACAGCAATTTTATCGTCATTTCTCATAAATCGCCGTTTCACACGAAAGAAACATGAATTTGTCAGTTTGAATAGTTCAAAACAGCGTTTTTCTATGTTTTTGCAAGTTTAAAACAGCAGTTTAACGTGATTTCACAAAAATCCACCGTTTCGAACGAAAGAAACTTGAATTTATCAGTTTGAATAGTTAAAAACCGCGTTTTTCTATGTTTTTGCAAGTTTAAAACAGCAATTTTATTGTCATTTCTCATAAATTGCCGTTTCACACGAAAGAAACATGAATTTATCAGTTTGATTAGTTGAAAACAGCGTTTTTCTATGTTTTTGCAAGTTTAAATCAGCAATTTTATCGTCATTTCTCATAAATCGCCGTTTCACACGAAAGAAACATGAATTTGTCATTTTGAATAGTTCAAAACAGCGTTTTTCTATGTTTTTGCAAGTTTAAAACAGCAATTTTATCGTCATTTCTCATAAATCGCCGTTTCGCACGAAAGAAACATGAATTTGTCAGTTTGAATAGTTCAAAACAGCGTTTTTCTATGTTTTTGCAAGTTTAAAACAGCAATTTTATCGTCATTTCTCATAAATCGCCTTTTCGCACGAAAGAAACATGAATTTGTCAGTTTGAATAGTTCAAAACAGCGTTTTTCTATGTTTTTGCAAGTTTAAAACTGCAATTTTATCGTCATTTCTCATAAATCGCCGTTTCACACGAAAGAAACATGAATTTGTCAGTTTGAATAGTTCAAAACAGGGTTTTTCTATGTATTTGCAAGTTTAAAATAGCAGTTTTATCGTGATTTCACAAAAATCCACCATTTCGAACGAAAGAAACCTGAATTTATCAGTTTAAATAGTTGAAAACAGCGTTTTTCTATGTTTTTGCAAGTTTAAAACAGCAATTTTATCGTCATTTCTCATAAATCGCCGTTTCACACGAAAGAAACATGAATTTGTCAGTTTGAATAGTTCAAAACAGCGTTTTTCTATGTTTTTGCAAGTTTAAAACAGCAGTTTAACGTGATTTCACAAAAATCCACCGTTTCGAACGAAAGAAACTTGAATTTATCAGTTTGAATAGTTAAAAACCGCGTTTTTCTATGTTTTTGCAAGTTTAAAACAGCAATTTTATTGTCATTTCTCATAAATTGCCGTTTCACACGAAAGAAACATGAATTTATCAGTTTGATTAGTTGAAAACAGCGTTTTTCTATGTTTTTGCAAGTTTAAATCAGCAATTTTATCGTCATTTCCCATAAATCGCCGTTTCACACGAAAGAAACATGAATTTGTCATTTTGAATAGTTCAAAACAGCGTTTTTCTATGTTTTTGCAAGTTTAAAACAGCAATTTTATCGTCATTTCTCATAAATCGCCGTTTCGCACGAAAGAAACATGAATTTGTCAGTTTGAATAGTTCAAAACAGCGTTTTTCTATGTTTTTGCAAGTTTAAAACTGCAATTCTATCGTCATTTCTCATAAATCGCCGTTTCACACGAAAGAAACATGAATTTATCAGTTTGAATAGTTGAAAACAGCGTTTTTCTATGTTTTTGCAAGTTTAAAACAGCAATTTTATCGTCATTACTCATAAATCGCCGTTTCACACGAAAGAAACATGAATTTATCAGTTTGAATAGTTTAAAACAGCGTTTTTCTATGTTTTTGCAAGTTTAAAACAGCAATTTTATCGTCATTTCTCATAAATCGCCGTTTCACACGAAAGAAACATGAATTTATCAGTTTGAATAGTTGAAAACAGCGTTTTTCTATGTTTTTGCAAGTTTAAAACAGCAATTTTATTGTCATTTCTTATAAATCGCCGTTTCACACGAAAAAAATATGAATTTGTCAGTTTGAATAGTTCAAAACAGCGTTTTTCTATGTTTTTGCAAGTTTAAAACAGCAATTTTATTGTCATTTTTCATAAATCGCCGTTTCGCACGAAAGAAACATGAATTTATCAGTTTGAATAGTTCGAAACAGCGTTTTTCTATGTTTTTGCAAGTTTAAAACAGCAATTTTATCGTCATTTCTCATAAATCGCCGTTTCGCACGAAAGAAACATGAATTTATCAGTTTGAATAGTTGAAACCAGCGTTTTTCTATGTTTTTGCAAGTTTAAAACTGCAATTTTATCGTCATTTCTCATAAATCGCCGTTTCACACGAAAGAAACATAAATTTGTCAGTTTGAATAGTTCAAAACAGCGTTTTTCTATGTTTTTGCAAGTTTAAAACAGCAGTTTTATCGTGATTTCACAAAAATCCACCGTTTCGAACGAAAGAAACCTGAATTTATCAGTTTGAATAGTTAAAAACAGCGTTTTTCTATGTTTTTGCAAGTTTAAAACAGCAATTTTATCGTCATTTCTCATAAATCGCCGTTTCACACGAAAGAAACATGAATTTATCAGTTTGAATAGTAGAAAACAGCGTTTTTCTATGTTTTTGCAAGTTTAAAACAGCATATTTATCGTCATTTCTCATAAATCGCCGTTTCACACGAAAGAAACATGAATTTGTCAGTTTGAATAGTTCAAAACAGCGTTTTTCTATGTTTTTGCAAGTTTAAAACAGCAGTTTTATCGTGATTTCACAAAAATCCACCGTTTCGAACGTAAGAAACCTGAATTTATCAGTTTGAATAGTTAAAAACAGCGTTTTTCTATGTTTTTGCAAGTTTAAAACAGCAATTTTATCGTCATTTCTCATAAATCGCCGTTTCACACGAAAGAAACATGAATTTATCAGTTTGAATAGTTGAAAACAGCGTTTTTCTATGTTTTTGCAAGTTTAAAACAGCAATTTTATCGTCATTTCTCATAAATCGCCGTTTCACACGAAAGAAACATGAATTTCTCAGTTTGAATAGTTGAAAACAGCGTTTTTCTATGTTTTTGCAAGTTTAAAACAGCAATTTTATCGTCATTTCTCATAAATCGCCGTTTCACATGAAAGAAACATGAATTTATCAGTTTGAATAGTTGAAAACAGCGTTTTTCTATGTTTTTGCAAGTTTAAAACAGCAATTTTATCGTCATTTCTCATAAACCGGCGTTTCGCACGAAAGAAACATGAATTTGTCAGTTTGAATAGTTCAAAACAGCGTTTTTCTATGTTTTTGCAAGTTTAAAACAGCAATTTTATCGTCATTTCTCATAAATCGCCGTTTCACACGAAAGAAACATGAATTTATCAGTTTGAATATTTGAAAACAGCGTTTTTCTATGTTTTTGCAAGTTTAAAACAGCAATTTTATCGTCATTTATCATAAATCGCCGTTTCACACGAAAGAAACATGAATTTGTCACTTTGAATAGTTCAAAACAGCGTTTTTCTATGTTTTTGCAAGTTTAAAACAGCAATTTTATTGTCATTTCTCATAAATCGCCGTTTCACACGAAAGAAACATGAATTTGTCAGTTTGAATAGTTCAAAACAGCGTTTTTCTATGTGTTTGCAAGTTTAAAACAGCAATTTTATTCTCATTTCTCACAAATCGCCGTTTCGCACGAAAGAAACATGAATTGATCAGTTTGAATAGTTGAAAACAGCGTTTTTCTATGTTTTTGCAAGTTTAAAACAGCAATTTTATCGTCATTTCTCATAAATCGCCGTTTTACACGAAAGAAAAATGAATTTGTCAGTTTGAATAGTTCAAAACAGCGTTTTTCTATGTTTTTGCAAGTTTAAAACAGCAGTTTTATTGTCATTTCTCATAAATCGCCGTTTCACACAAAAGAAACAGGAATTTGTCAGTTTGAATAGTTCAAAACAGCGTTTTTCTATGTTTTTGCAAGTTTAAAACAGCAGTTTTATCGTGATTTCACAAAAATCCACCGTTTCGAACGAAAGAAACCTGAATTTATCAGTTTGAATAGTTAAAAACAGCGTTTTTCTATGTTTTTGCAAGTTTAAAACAGCAATTTTATCGTCATTTCTCATAAATCGCCGTTTCACACGAAAGAAACATGAATTTATCAGTTTGAATAGTTGAAAACAGCGTTTTTCTATGTTTTTGCTAATTTAAAACTGCAATTATAGCGTCATTTTTCATAAATCGCCGTTTCACAGGAAAGAAACATGAATTTGTCAGTTTGAATAGTTCAAAACAGTGTTTTTCTAAGTTTTTGCAAGTTTAAAACAGCAGTTTTATCGTGATTTCACAAAAATCCACCGTTTTTAACGAAAGAAACCTGAATTTATCAGTTTGAATAGTAAAAAATAGCGTTTTTCTATGTTTTTGCAAGTTTAAAACAGCAATTTTATTGTCATTTCTCGTAAATCGCCGTTTCACACGAAAGAAACATGAATTTATCAGTTTGAATAGTTGAAAACAGCGTTTTTCTATGTTTTTGCAAGTTTAATACAGCAATTTTATCGTCATTTCTCATAAATCGCCGTTTCACACGAAAGAAACATGAATTTATCAGTTTGAATAGTTCAAAACAGCGTTTT
Source organism: Poecilus cupreus (assembly GCA_963942605.1). Classification (NCBI taxonomy): domain Eukaryota; kingdom Metazoa; phylum Arthropoda; class Insecta; order Coleoptera; family Carabidae; genus Poecilus; species Poecilus cupreus. Next base: position 1,613 of record CAWWDY010000686.1, on the reverse strand, counting down.
TCTATGTTTTTGCAAGTTTAAAACTGCAATTTTATCGTCATTACTCATAAATCGCCGTTTCACACGAAAGAAACATGAATTTATCAGTTTGAATAGTTGAAAACAGCGTTTTTCTATGTTTTTGCAAGTTTAAAACAGCAATTTTATCGTCATTACTCATAAATCGCCGTTTCACACGAAAGAAACATGAATTTGTCATTTTGAATAGTTCAAAACAGCGTTTTTCTATGTTTTTGCAAGTTTAAAACAGCAATTTTATCGTCATTTCTCATAAATCGCCGTTTCGCACGAAAGAAACATGAATTTGTCAGTTTGAATAGTTCAAAACAGCGTTTTTCTATGTTTTTGCAAGTTTAAATCAGCAATTTTATCGTCATTTCTCATAAATCGCCGTTTCACACGAAAGAAACATGAATTTATCAGTTTGAATAGTTTAAAACAGCGTTTTTCTATGTTTTTGCAAGTTTAAAACAGCAATTTTATCGTCATTTCTCATAAATCGCCGTTTCACACGAAAGAAACATGAATTTATCAGTTTGAATAGTTGAAAACAGCGTTTTTCTATGTTTTTGCAAGTTTAAAACAGCAATTTTATTGTCATTTCTTATAAATCGCCGTTTCACACGAAAAAAATATGAATTTGTCAGTTTGAATAGTTCAAAACAGCGTTTTTCTATGTTTTTGCAAGTTTAAAACAGCAATTTTATTGTCATTTTTCATAAATCGCCGTTTCGCACGAAAGAAACATGAATTTATCAGTTTGAATAGTTCGAAACAGCGTTTTTCTATGTTTTTGCAAGTTTAAAACAGCAATTTTATCGTCATTTCTCATAAATCGCCGTTTCGCACGAAAGAAACATGAATTTATCAGTTTGAATAGTTGAAACCAGCGTTTTTCTATGTTTTTGCAAGTTTAAAACTGCAATTTTATCGTCATTTCTCATAAATCGCCGTTTCACACGAAAAAAACATAAATTTGTCAGTTTGAATAGTTCAAAACAGCGTTTTTCTATGTTTTTGCAAGTTTAAAACAGCAGTTTTATCGTGATTTCACAAAAATCCACCGTTTCGAACGAAAGAAACCTGAATTTATCAGTTTGAATAGTTAAAAACAGCGTTTTTCTATGTTTTTGCAAGTTTAAAACAGCAATTTTATCGTCATTTCTCATAAATCGCCGTTTCACACGAAAGAAACATGAATTTATCAGTTTGAATAGTAGAAAACAGCGTTTTTCTATGTTTTTGCAAGTTTAAAACAGCATATTTATCGTCATATCTCATAAATCGCCGTTTCACACGAAAGAAACATGAATTTGTCATTTTGAATAGTTCAAAACAGCGTTTTTCTATGTTTTTGCAAGTTTAAAACAGCAATTTTATCGTCATTTCTCATAAATCGCCGTTTCGCACGAAAGAAACATGAATTTGTCAGTTTGAATAGTTCAAAACAGCGTTTTTCTATGTTTTTGCAAGTTTAAAACTGCAATTTTATCGTCATTTCTCATAAATCGCCGTTTCACACGAAAGAAACATGAATTTATCAGTTTGAATAGTTGAAAACAGCGTTTTTCTATGTTTTTGCAAGTTTAAAACAGCAATTTTATCGTCATTAC